>JAMKQA010039934.1:0-25126 GCA_024699735.1 Posidonia australis | reverse complement strand
TTGATGGGTCAGATTCTTGTATGTCATTTCAGGATATTGATGCTAGTTCTTCAAAGGCATCAATAAGTGATCATATGGTTCAGATCATGTCACCTACCGATGCTAGTTCTTCAAAGGCATCAACAAGTGATCATATTGAGCTACAAGGAATAGAACAAGTAGAGTCTGATACGATGGAGGATGAGTTCTAGTATTAACTTTTCATATAATATTTGTATTTTAGTTGTCATTTAATATAAAATTATAGTTGTATAAGTATAACTTACTTTACTTCTTTCTCTTTGTATCTGGTAAATACAGCTCTTGGATCATGCTTTATTTGTATGGCAAACTGGCGATTCTCTTTTTTCTTGATTTTATGAATCATGTCATATTATCTAAAGTGTTTCTGTTTTGTTGTTGCTACTGTTTTGTGGATCATGTATTAATGTCACACTTTTTTGTGGTTGTTTACTATTATGGTACTTTTAATGTATTATTGGTGTTGTTATATATTATTCTGGTTGTTTATCTTGTTCTTTTTGAGAATCAACAGAGCAACTGGACAAAAACCTCAAATAATAATATTCTATAGGTAACCTTGCAATTATCTTCTTAATCGTTTGCATGATTTATTTAATTATTTTGACATCTATGCAACTAGATTGTTTCAATTCAGTCTTTCACTTCTATTTACTATGGATTTGTTAGTTGCATTTTTTTAATTTCGTAAAAGTGTTTGTCTTTGCTTTTTCCAGGTGAAAAAGCTACGGCAAGGGCTGTTGTAGCTTGCAACACAATTCTGGTTTGCACTATCTTCTGGTGGATCTTCATATCAAGATATAGTTTTTATGAATGCTACAACTTTGCCTACTTTTATGTGATTATATTGTTAACAAAACATTGTCTATTATTTTGTTCTTTCTGTTAATATTTATGAGTAAATTTGTCCTTTTTTAATTTCAATGGCATGCTTGTGTCTTCTTAATGTAGGTAGTCCTGTACTTGGATACCTTGCTACTGTTATATTGATTGGACCTTATGGTCTGTCTATCATTCGTTATGTCCATTTAGTGTAGTGTTTCTAACTTTCTGTTATTCAATATTGGGCTTGAGGTATACTGAGTTGCTTATACCTATTTGTCATTGCCTATTCAGTTTGATAGAACTTTGTGATTGGATGTTGCAACTTTCCAAGGAAAGACTAAGTTCCATGAAAAAATATGTTTTCGGATTGGGCTCTACTCAGGTGACTGAAATAACATTAACATCACTTGCCTGTCCTATCCTACATTATATTCTTTTTAGTCTTCCATGTTTCTAAATGCTTCCACTTTCTACCACTGCAGGGATCATTTGGTTCAAGATTTCTTGCACAGATCTAGATGCCTATTAAACGTGTAGATGATATTATGCTAAGCACTTATGCATTTATTCTTCTCAAGATCATTTACTTTTGTTGCTAGAAAAGCACCAGGTCTTTTCCCTGGACTTCTAGGTCGCGTCTTTTCCCTAGACTATGAGATATAGATGACATTGATATAGCAGTTTCACACTTGTATTTATGCAATTGTAAGTAATTATGCAATTCTAAATGCATGCATTTTTTGCAAGCTGGAAATTTAAAGAGTTTTGTAAAGTCACTCTTTACTATTTTTCTGGTGTGCATGTTCCTATGATGCAAAATTTAAACATCATCAAGGAGGTCTTGTACTCTAGCTCTTGGGTATGGAATTTGTATCTTATTGTTCTCATGTAGTTTTACAAATAGTGAATGTTAAGATGTTCTTTTCTAACAGAAATCTATATGAATTGATGATGTACTGATGTTGTTGATGTATATGTATTTCAAGAATGCATGGGTACTTATGTTGCTGATGTACTGAAGAGAGGACTATGTTATTAACTTACTATTACACGATTATGTATTGATGTACTGATCCTATGCATGGGTGGAAACATCTTATTAAAGTGCTTGTTGATTTTCTTGAGGACTAAGTTCTTGAAGATGATGCTGTGCTAGACAAAAGATGCAATACCTTTCTTCAATTTTTCACAAACAGATTCAGAGGGCTAGCATCTTCTCTTGAATCGTGCATTAAGAATTTGTACACTTATTTGTCCATCAGTTTCTTTTCAAGCAGCATGATTTGACAGTATGGTTATTGACTTATTGTGCTAAATTTACTTGAAGATTTTGAGAATCTATTATCTAGAATTGAGGTTAATGACAAAGAGTATAAGGAATCTCTTTTCCAATTGAGCATTATAAATCTTTTATTGAAGGTTTTATGTATGAGTTTTGCAACTTAAGTCGTGGTTTCATGTAAGAGTTATATAATTTTAAGTAATATACATATCATCGTATCCGTTTTCATATCCGTTTTTATCTGTATCCAAGTTGTTTTTATCAATTCCATATCCTTATCCGTTTTTTGACGATATGGATATGTAATTATCCTATCCGTATGATATTCGTATCTGTATCTGTATCCGCATTTCGAAAACAGATATGGATATGGTAACACCCATATCTGTACCGTATCCGATCTGTTTGCACCTCTAGCTATGATGGATGCCTTCTTCTCCCTCTCTCTCGCATGTGGAGGCTAGGGCATTTTGGGTGTTTCTCTTCTCTTTCTCTTTGGGTTTCCTTCTCTCTCACCTTTTCTCTTTCTCTATCTCTTACGTGCCTCCCTCTCTTCTCCCAACCACCAAAGTTCTCAAGCTCTCCTCCTTCTTCCATTCTCTCTTGTGGGTGGTCTCATATAGGGTTAGGGTTTGTATGTAGGACAAAGGATGTAGGGCTCTCGAACGAACGGTGAAGATGGGTTTGCATGGGCTTAGGGTTTAGGTTGGGCTTGTGGGTCAATTGTTTTGGCCTTATTTTATTAATGTTTTTAGGTTTATACTTTTATTTACTATTTTAGGTCTTTTAGGTTTGGTTTAGGTTTGGCTCTTTTTTGTTTTTAGGTTTGATGGGCTTAGTTCTGTTTTTGGGTTATTTATGTTTCTAGGTTTAGGTTTCATTTTATTCTTTTAGGTTCACATTTTGTTTATTTTATCTTTTTAGGTTTAGATTTTATTTTATTCTTTTAGGTTCACTTTTTGTTTATTTTATTTTTTTAGGTTTAGGTTTTATTTTATTCTTTTATGTTCACTATTAGTTTTATTTTGAGATTTACATTTAGGTTTAACTTTGTATTTAGTTTATATATATTTTTTAGGTTTACGTTTGGACTTAGTTATAGTCTAGTTTGGGTTTAAGTTTATGTTTGGGCCTGTGGTGTTTGGTTTGGGCTTTAGGACAAGTTTTGGTTTGTTTTTGGGTTTAGAGGGTGAGGTTGGGTCCATCGCAACCAGAACATGATGCAGAAGGTGCACCGCCAAGTGACGGCAAAATTGGGGTGTCTACAGACATGAATGGGTGTAGAGCGATATGTGCTCTACAACTAGAAATAAAGCTTGGGTTGGAACTTCCAAGTGCAAACTCCAAGAGCACATTGCTAACACAACTACCGGTGCAATTTTGCCCTGGTAGTGCAACAGCCTTGTTCTATGATTTTGAGTGTTGTCTTGAGTATTTTGCACATATAACCTTGTTAAATGGTGTTTCTAGTATCTCGGTATTAAATGCTTGTTTTGAAAACAATTTCAAGAAAAATGTGGTAGTTTTGGAAAGGTGTTTTCTATGGTTTTCTTGTGAGGTGGACCAAAAGACTGAAGGGTCACGTTGTCTAGATCTGAGGGTGGGATGACATTCTCAGATAGTCAGGCAAGTCACCTAGGTTGACGTTCAAGACCATGAGGCCGTAGGCAAGTGTTCAGCTTCCCGTAGAGATATGTAACCCCTGGATCATCATTCACAAGGCCAAGGCTGAGGTCCATGGGTCAAGGTATTGTCCAGACCTAGAGGTGTGAGACTTTCTAGGTACCGAGACTGTAACGACGTAGATCAAGATTAGCATATTTAGTTAGATATTTTATTAGAATTATGGGTCATTAGACGCTAAGTTCCCTACGTTCGTTATAGAACGCAACTCTAGTAGTTTCTTATGCCTGTAATGTGGGTTCTGGTCCTTTTTAGTGCTGAGCGGTTTTGGTGTTGTACTGACCCTCGTGGAAGTTTGAGGGTTTGTCCTGGGCTGTGGAAGTTTATCGATGTGCTCAGGTGGCTAGTCCCCGGTTGCACGAGTCACGTGGACATGAGAGGTCATGTAGTTTGGTCTTGAGTCGTGGTTTCCTCTTTTCTTTCATTCTTTCCTTCTTTTCTTTCTTTCTTTCTTTATTTTCTCCTTTTTTTTTCTCCCTCTCTCCTCACGAGCCCCACTCTCATTCCTTCCTTCCCTCCATCTTCTTCTTCTTCTTCATCATCATCATCATCTTCTTCTTCTTCTTCCTCCTCACTCTACTCCTTCTCTTACATGACACAGAGAGAGGAGGAGAATGAGGGAGAGATGAGAGAAGAAGAGGAGCTCACCACCGTTGCGTTGCTGCTGTCGCAAGGAGGAGAAGAAGAGGAGAGGTTCTGGCAATGAAGGAGGAAGAGGAAGAAGCCAGCCATTGTTTCTAGGTACACACCCTATAGGATTTTCTTTTCTTACTCAATTTGATGCATAGGAGCATGTTAATGTGAATTGAATGGATGTGGATGCTTGGAGAATTTATGGTGAATTTTGGGAATTTATGGTGAATTTAATGACTCTATTAGTTTTGGATGAATAGTGTTTTTGGCCCTTTTTCTTGAATTTCTCGAGCCACAGGTGACAGATTCCCATGAATTCTGCCCCGGACTGTCGAGCTCGACGAGTTCTTCAGTCTGGTTTATGAAACGTGATTTTTAGTTGCTTGTGTGATTTTTAGTTTCAAAATTTTAAATCTTGGTTTCTACTATTCATCCAAAGTGTTTTTCGATGATTTCTCAAGCTGTGGTGCATGGAATTGGATGATTCCTGTTCCATGGTATTGCTTGTGTGATTTCCATCAATTTGGTACCTTGTTTGCTGAGTTCTGTGGAGTACACAAATTAGGGCTTGAGTAGGTGTCGGCAACCATGGGTTCAGAGCATTGAGCTTTGAACCTGAAAACCAGTATTGGGCGCACTTGGAAGGCACACCTAGTAGGTGCCCAGGCAGGTTGCTTTGTTGCTGATTTGGAATGTTGCCTTGTGTGTTGCATAAACATAACCCGACCAAATGGAGTTTTAATGAGGTTTTATTGATAGGAACATCCTGGTGAATAATAAATGGTTAGGATAATCATTAGAGATAGCCTTGGAATAGCCTAAAAGAGACTACCAAGATCTTACTTGGACAATGGGTAGAACAAAAGATTGTAGAACCTAGAATTACTAGGTTCTCCCTTTAATGGTATAGTTTTGACTAAGGCTTTACATTTAACCCTAGGATTGCAATTGAGGTATGGTGTGGCGTGGTGCACTGAATTAGATGTTTAGTGGCACAATTGGGTGTTTGACACTAAGTTGGCAGTGGCTCATGTGGACACAAGCTAGTAGGCGTCAGACACGTTGGCACCAGAACTTTGTGTTCTGAGTGCACTTGGTGTGGTTTTCTAGACTTGACGGAAGAGCTATCAAGGCAATGCTTTGAGTTGTGGTTTTGGTTTCAGTGCACGGAGTTTGTGAGATTTTTGGGAAAGATGTTTAATGGTTTTCGAAATGGCTTTCCAAAAGGTCTTGGAAAAGAGAAATGCATCAGTTTTGCAATGGTTTTGGAAAGTGTTGAGGTTTTTGAAAAGGGGACTAAGATACCTAAGCTCTCGATCGACCTTTAGAGACGGGTGATACCTCTAGGGATTGTGAGCTGCTTGATTAGGATAAGGTTCATGTGTTATGTGGTTTTGGAGGACTAAGAGACTGATGCTCTTGGCTGACCTTCCAGAGATAGGTGATACCTCTGAGGTCGTGAACTGCTTGCTTAGGTTGAGGTCCACGTGGTTTTCGTGGTTTTGTTGGTGTTTGTAGTTGTGGTTTGAGGTGTTGGCTGAACCTAGAGGTGAAAGAGACTCTAATTGTTCCAAGTACTGAGGGTAGGACGTCGAAAGGACGTACTTTGTGGTTTGTCCCGAGAAAGGGACAGCTCACCTAGGAGTAGGGTGAGTGGGCTTTCTGGATGTATGGTTAGCCTTTGAGGGTCCTAAAGGTGGTAGGATGTCGGAATGGATAGACTTTTTCAATGCATTCGGTTATATTAGCATAGAATTTTTCCTCTTATTTTAGCAAAAGGATTCTACTGCAGAAGTTAAGAAATCATGCAACATAATTAACAAAAACTTACAACAGGGAGTTGTCATGAATCCACGTACTTCATATTTGATACTTGTCCATCAAAGATGTCGAGAATGTAGTGGTGATGAAATTTTAATTAAGCATTTGATGGTTTTAAACTAGCAAGCTTGACCAACGTTTTGAAGAATCTATTAGCCTCGTTAGACGAAATGCTTCTATAAGAATGTTATCTACATTCACCAGTCGAAACAAAAACAAATGTGACAAACTTGCATTACTTTTATTATTTCATGATAATAATCTCTAGTAGTGGGATAGATACATCAATGCAAATCTAAAAAGGCAATATTTTGCAAGAATGTATTAAAAAGATAGCTTTAGAAAAAACACATACAAAAAGAATGCTCCCAAACAAAAAAAATTCAACCATCCAAATCGACAAGTTCACAATTAATTGACATTGCTTTGAGTTAAAGCTTCAAAAACAAAATCATGGACATTGCTTACAATGATTGAAGGCACTAGTCAAATGAGCATTATCATGATAAATATCTTTGAGAAATCGGACATACCAAAAATGATATTCCTCAAACCATCTATACTTTTAGGTAGTTGGCAACACGAAAAGGTAAAAATTAATCACTTCGATAATAAGGTCAATATGCTGGAGTTAACTAATTAAAAAAAATGGTACAAGGTGAATTTTAACTCGAAGTAAGTTTTATTGGCTTTTCGACTTTCTTTTGAATTCATGCTTGCAAGAGGACCCTCAGCAACCATGAAAAGTAATGAAGTTGCAAATGCCACAGTCTTATGTTTAGGTTGCTATGTTGCTACTACTTGATCTTTGCATGTAGATTTCCAAGTGTTGAGATAATTATATACTCTAAGTATACTTAAGGTTATTGATGTATTAAATTTAGAGACTCTAATTTTATTATCACTCTTGATAGGTGTCACTAATCTAGTGGTGTTGTTGTAACAAATTTTGTATATATCGATGAGAGTTTCAATGGAGATGAATCATTTGAATTCAACTTTCATTTGTGTTTGTATCTGTATTCATTTTTTTGATGCTATGGATATGTAATTTTCTTATCCATATGATATACATTTCTGTATTTGTATTTACATTTCAAAAATGATAACACCATGTTTGTATCGTTTTCGATTTGTTTGCACTCCGAAACATAATGCAAGCATTGGAAACACTTGTAGGGGTTTTCAGGGACTAGAAGCACTTTATGGGACTTGGGGGTAGTAGCGGATGATGTCATTAAAGCTTCCAAATATCAACTACAGCTCTGCTTGAACAACTCTTCCCTTTCTCTCTCTTTCTTGGACTCTGTCATGCAATAAAGTGTGCAGGAGAGAATTAAGCTAGACCTTTATATTAGTTGGTTTGTGTTGGAAGAGATGGTTTTGTTTCCAATTTATGTTTTTCTTTTTCTCCTTCTCTTCTTCTTTGGTTTTACGAGAAGAATGTCTTTACACTTACGTAATACACTTGTGCAGCCAAAGATTTAATAAATATCTTTGTTATGACTTAGCCAGTATATACATAATAATGGAAGTCCAAGGTGCTTGTTTATTTGTCTCATAAAGGAAAGAGGTATAAAATACTTGTATTGCGACACATTTTCGTATTATGTGATGGGAACTAGTTGGGAACCATCATCGTGATGGTCTTTGACTGAATTCTGTAACAGTATAAACACACTTTTGCAATAGATAGACACGTTTGCAAGCACCAACTTCTCATAGAAAATTTTGTAACATTATCATCACAAAGTCTTTGTATTTTGTAACAAGGGCTTCTCATTGTTCCAATTTGTGAGGAATAGTTGAGGGGCTTCTCATTGTAATAGGGGTTTTGCTTCTTTATGGTGGATTTCGTTCATGGTTATATAATAAAGGTTTTCTTCTTCATGACACTTGTAACCATGCCAATGACCACCTCGTGCGTGGTGCAGAAGGCCAAATGCACGAGGACCAGTGAAGTCACGGCAAAACAACGATAAAATGCGGGAGTCGCCACCTAGTCTACTTAAAAACGGGAGACGAGGAAAACCGTTTTAAAACATTAAAACTATGCAATAAAACCAATGGAAAAGGTCAATCATGAACCAGAAAATGGGTAAGGATCCCTATTACGCACGAGGAAGATATCAAGCACCCTCGTGCACTCGAGAAATCGGTCTTTCATGGGTTTCTCGTTTACTTATATGAAATGTTGACTTTTCAGCTTGTTTCTGTACGCCCGAGGGTGATATGCAATACGACGCTATATGCAAGTGGTGCCTTATGCTAAACATGGGTAAAAGGACTATGAAATGTGTCCTAATACTCTGAAAGATCACTCAAGGCATGGACCGAAAATCGGTGCAAAGATACCTGACGGATATAACTATAGATCCAATAATATTAAGTGACTTCCATCCTCACTTTGCTACATGCAAAACCTAAGCTATCATGCGTAAAAGATGATGAAATCAGACTGGAGTCATCCTGATATATCCAGGAGAAAATCCAAAGAAAACCAGATGCAAAGCAAGTCAAGAATCATACTTAACATTGTATCAAAAGCAACTGTTGATGCACTGAAAACAGGCACATGCGCCAGACTGGTGCTCCAGTCTGGTGCACCACCTATGTGCTCTACTAAGGTGTGCCAGTAATGTGTGCCACTAAAGTGAGACTCGGAAATTGCAGATCATACAGTAAGCTAGACTGATGTGCCATGCGATATAAAATCTTGCTAATATGCTCAAGACTACCTGAATATGTACTCCAGACCCCTAGATAACCTTATCACATATGGATTCATCCCATTTCCATAAGTCATAACGGAAGGAGTTGAACCAAGACACCATAACATGGGTCTTGTGCTCAAGGGCAATAAGCCTCACACAAGACCACAAAAACTCCTATCCTGATAAAAGCTAATGAGTTTCAACCATGCTACATGGTTCTAGATCATGGACTGATGCATAAGAACTCTCTAAACAAGAGTCCAAGATGGCAACCAGTTCACCAGACCTAAGTGGCAAGCCAAATGCACTAGATGCAAAACTAATGCAAACAATGTTATTATATGCTAATATTATGCAAGAATGAACATGGTATATCAGAGATCCAACATCAGAAAGATCATGGTCCAAAACAATCAGATAGGTATACAAATCATGATGCAAAATAGGATGCTTGCACCCTATGACCAGGCTGGTGCACCAGGATGGTGTGCCAATTATGTGCTCCAACCTGGTACGCCAGGTTGGTGGACTCCAAATACATTATTACAGACTACGGTCTGATTTCAGAGCCTGGGCTAAACGCATGCAAGTAATTATATGACTGATTATTCATATCATTATTTTAAATGCCAGAGAACACAATCATATTAGATAATCAAATCTAAAACATTCATTTTATTCTTTCTTTATCTATGCATATTTATGGGTTCACAAAGACTGCAACAACTTTTGTTTCTTTGTGAGAGTATGAGAGTATCCTGCTTGACTTAAATAGCATGGAAACATGATATGGAATGCAAAGGGCACATCACAGTACAAGCAATCATTATAACAACCAAACATTGAACAGAACTTCATGAAGAAAGCATCATAAACTTCAACCTAAGCAAGAAGTGCAAGTGGACATCCATATAGCAAAAAGTGCAAGCACATATCAACATAGCAAAGAGTGCAAGTATCATCAACATAAAAACACTATACTAACTAAGTTCGCAGTGTGTGCTCCATGCAAAGTGTCATGCAAAGACTACATGGAAGTGAAAAGGGACATACCTCTTATGTACTCCTTGGGTGGCTTGAGGTGTCCTCTCCTTGGTACTTTGGACACAGGGGTGCTCAGGGATGCAAGGGAGTGCTCTAAAGGCAGGGGTGTTGGTTGCTAAGAGTGGGTGAGTTGCTAAGAGAGCTAAAATGTTGCTTATGGATGGCCTTTTAAAAAGAATGAAGATGTAAAGCCTTGGGATGCCAAAAGCCTTGGAAATCAAGAGTCCTGCGTAGATTAGTAGAGGAATATTCGCAGGAGAGGTTACAAGCACAAAAGATGGATAGCCAACAGCCAACACACAGAAAAGTGGTTGTGCGCCAGCTTGGTGCTCCACATTGGTGCGCCAGCTTGGTGCTCCAAATTGGTGCGCCTACTTGGTGCTCCACATTTGTGTGCCAGCATGGTGCTCCAAATTGGTTAGCATGCTTGGTGCTCCACAATGGTGCTCCACATCTAGCTGCCTAAATTGTTAATTGGACCGTGGGTTTGTTATAGGCTTACGGTAACCAAGATGCCAAATAAAGTTCAAATGACGTTAGGCTTGCCGTAACCAAAGCAATATCTTTTGGAGAGTTCACCTACGAGCCGCCTCAAACTCGAGGTGTCTACAGATGCCCCTCCCTGAGAGAGGTCGAGGGACGAAGGGAACTGAGACCGACGCTCAGGGTTGACAGAATACCCCCATTTTGATGTTTGCTATAGGCACTAGGTCATTTATCCAAGGGATGTACCGAAAGTCATGACTTGTTGCCAAATGCAAATATGCAAAATGCAAAGTGCAATATGCGTGCGAATGCCGAGTTGAATGCTGAAAATGCGATGCCAACGCGAAATACAAACGCAAGAGCTGGTACTGAACTCAGAATGCAAAGCTAACGCTAATATTGCACCTGCAAGAAAGGGTATTGAAAGTAGATGCAATGCTGATGCTTATGCTGAAGTGCTATTGCAAAACATAAAGAGATCCTACACGCATAGGGAACCACTAGTAGGGACATGACAGGTTGTCGGACTCGTCAGTCGGATTATTAAGGTTATCAACCTATGAAGACGGGATATGACAAGTCAACCAAGTCTTGTCAACCCGGTTGCTAGACAGCTTGACGGTTGTCAACCGAGTAGTTGGGGGTACCAGCCCAAAGAAAAGGGCATGACAAAACGTATTATTTGCCAAGCAAGATAGGAGGCCCTGTCCACACGGACCTAGGGCAAGCAAAGGGATCTCGCACCCGCGAATATCTAGAAGAGAAAAGGATAGAATACGACTTTGACTGCCCGGTCAAAAGTCAAGCAGCTGGATTTCATGCCTACGAAAATCCAAGAAAAGGAAAAGATATGACCTCGACCACCTGGTCAAAGCTCTACTTTGACCACTCGATCAAAAGTCAAGAAAAAGGATTTCACGCCCGCGAAAATCCAAGAAAAAGCAAGGGATAAGACCTTGACTGCCCGGTCAGAGCTCGACTTTGACCGCCTAGTCAAAAGTCAAGTAAAAGGATGTCGCGCCCATGAAAATCCAAGGAAAAAGAGAAGGATAAGACCCTGACTGCCCAATCAACTGTTGACTTTGATTCCTTGATCAAAAGTCAAGCAAAAGGATTTCGCACCTACGAAAATCCAAGGAAAAAGAAAAGGATAAGGACCTTGACCGCCCGATCAAAAGTCAAGCAAAAGGATTTTGCGCCCGCGAAAATCTAGGAAAAAGGAAAAGATATGACCTTAACCGCCCGATCAAAGGTCGACTTTGACAGCCCAATCAAAAGTCAAGCAAAAGGATTTCACGTTGGTGAAAATCCAAGAAAAAGCAAGGGATAAGACCTTGACCACCCAGTTAGAGGTCGACTTTGACCGCCTGGTCAAAAGTCAAGCAAAAGGATTTCCCCGCGAAAATCCAAGGAAAAAGAAAAGGATAAGGACCTTGACTGCCTGGTCAAAAGATGACCTTGACCGCCCGTTCAAAAGTCAAGCAAAAGCATTTCGCACCCGCAAAAATCCAAAAAAGGAAAGGAAATGACCTCGACCGCCTGGTCAAAGGTCGACTTTGACCGCCCGATCAAAAGTCAAGCAAAAGGATTTCACGCCCGCGAGAATCCGAAAAAAAAGAAAGGAAATGACCTTGACCGCCCGGTCAAAGGTCGACTTTGATCGTCCAGTCAAAAGTCAATCAAAAGGATTTTGCGCCCGCAAAAATCCAAGGAAAAAGAAAAGGATAAGGACCTGACCTCTTGGTCAAAGGTCGACCTTGACCGCCCAATCAAAAGTCAAACAAAAGGATTTCATGCCCGCAAAAAATCCAAAAAAGGAAAGGAAACGACTTCAATCGCCAGGTCAAAGGTCGACTTTGACCGCCCAGTCAAAAGTCAAGAAAAAGGATTTCGCGTCTGCGAGAATCCAAAGAAAAGGAAGGGATAGAAGGATCTCATCTGCCTAGAACGTGAATCCGGAAAAAAGAAAGCGATGATCCCTAGATTACCCCAGGAAGGAAGTTGGCTCTAGTTGCGCTCTGGAGGGCAAAACTTTAATTGTGCTTGTTGTTGGATCTGTGGCACAGAAACTTGTAATCTTGTTGAGATGCACGTGAAACATCCTCTGAAAGGACATGGTTGAGGTTTCAACCTAATCTGGCATTGTTTGCGGGTTCTAGAAAAAGTAGGACCTATTCTCAATTTTCCAAAACTTAAGGGGCCTTATTGCAAATCAACCTGATATGGCAAACTTACGATGGTTGTATCGCTGTTGTGCTATGATATTTGAAATTCTGCTGAGTGCTTGCTAGTTTCTGCTCAAATATGATTTGTCGCACCCGTTGTGGGTTATTCTGCAAACTTCACGGTGTTAAGGGGTTTTCTGTAAGCTACCTATCTGGTGAATTCTTCAAAGACTGAGCACTCGTTTTCTTGACATTTCACATCTTGTCATTCAGACTCAAGCTACGGAGTACTGAGGATCAAAACGCAATTTTAGCAACCATCTTGCATTTTAAACCTTGGGAGTTAAACTATTTGCAATGTTGGTATGTGATGGAGTCCACTGCTGTGAACTTCCCATTTATTTTTTATCAAGTGAGCAATCTTTGTACAACTAAAGAGTTGTAATAAGGGGACTGACTTGTTTCACCATGTATCATTCCTGAATCTGCTTTGGTCTGTCCTGGCAATGAATTCAGTCTATGCTCTTTATAACAAGTAGCTTGTGTTGGCCCGCATGCTCCTGGCGGTAGCACTGTCCCAGTGATCTCCTTGACTTAGAAAGGCAGCTGGCATGCCCCTAGTCAAAGACGTATTTCCAACCAAAGAGCAGTTAACATGCCCCTGGTTGAAGATCCCTTCTTTGCCAATATTTCACCTCAAAAGGCAGCTAGCATGCCCCTGGTTGGAACGTGGGCAAACGCCTTGTAAAGCGATGCAAAGTACAAAAGAGGTGCAATCTAAAATGCCAAATGTCAAATGGCTTATGCAAGATTAGTGTAAGGATGAAGCAAGATCTACACATGGCGTATAGAAGATATTGGTGCCCTCAGCGCCATAGAAGCCCTTATTGCCTGCTACAAGGAACTAGAATGTCCTCAACTCACTTGGCGCTACCTGGATCCCTGGGTTTATGGTAGCTCTCACTCAATAGACTATTGAGATAAACGGGCTCCATGCCAAACTCCTAGGGCCCTACACCTACTTTTTTCAATAATTTCCTTCTTCTTTTTTTTACTCCCTCAAAGGCATGCTAACTTACACTATCCCTATTTAGAGGTAATAAACACCTAAGCTGAAGGGTGGCTGCTGTTCTCTATTTAACTTAAGGGGTGGCTAGTCCCTTTGAAAATATGGGCTTGGTAGGTGTATGCTTCAACTCCTCTCCACGTTATGTGATAGGGACAGAGTTGTCTCGCATGCTTCCCTCATTGGAGCTGACTGCTATCTTCAACTTCCATCTTCTCATTTCTTTTGTGCTTCGATGTCTATGTTTTTTTTTTTTGCTCGCACTCTCACTTTTATCTTAGCATTTTGTCTCCCTCCTGAGGTATAGAGCCCTTGAGAATTTGTACATTTCGTCCACTTTCCCACGAATGCTAGCTCCCTTACCACCTAGGTCCCACAGGTAGTAACACGTGAGGAGGATCAAAACTCTTCCTAAGCAGGCTGGCTTCCCGATTTTCTTCATCAGGAAATGATTATGCTCATGATTACAATGCAAACGAAAAGAAAGTACAATGCATATGATGCGATTTAGGTGATGTGCAGATGCAGTAAGCAAAAAACATAGAGATGCATGACCTACAATGAAATGTTTTGCAAGGCTCGGGAGTTGCTGGCGATCACTGGTAGTACTTTTTCAGTTAGGAGGCGTTGATGGGCTCTGACTGCACCCCATGATTCATGTCCTTGAGAATGATTGTGCCTCCAAATAGGGCTTCTTTCACAATGAACGTGCATGCCAATTGCGCCCATCTGCACCATGTGTCTCGATAACATCGTCTTCCTCTCCATAAGCAATGAGTTCAGATAGAACTTCTTGCTCAAAGGTTAGATCTATGATATCAAGTGAGAGAATTTCTTCTAATACTGTCCCCAGGTGGTGCTTCATGACGGTCATAATAGTTTTTGTATTCTTGTATTGCCATGTGCAACCTCTTCTGCCATATGATTGCCTGTGCCAACTACAGATTTGGGGCTCTCTACTTTTGAAGTTGGTGCATCTCTATTTACATTCTTTTGATTTCCTTGAATTTTCTTTTTTTTTTTCTTCTTTTGTTTTCTGGGTTTTCTGATTTTTTGTATTTTCTATAATATCTACAAGGAGTGTTGCGTGGTTGTCTTGCTGCTGACTGATAAGATTGCTGCCACTTGTACTGCTCCTTGGGCCTAGCTCAGGGTCTCCTTTTTTTTTGCTCCTCACCCTTAAGGTGAGGCTTGAACTGCTGGTACCAACTAGACCCGTCTCCCGATTGACAGGAGATTAACTCCATTGGTCCAACACACTCTCTTTATGACTGAAGGACCATGATTGAAGCTTGGTCCCGTGGTGGTACTGGTGATTCTGGTTGCGGTGGTGAAACAACTGCTTTCCCTTTTCTGACTCTGTTGTGCTCTGCTAAGTCTTTCGCGAGCACCTCCAATTGTTCTTTGAAAAAAATGTCCAGATCTCCGACTATGTCATCTGTCAGGTTGCTCTCTGAGTCTGTCTGGATCTTCCACTGCTGCTGCCTGAGATGTCGTTGACTATTTTGACTCTGACAACATGGTACAATCCTGGAATTGCTGATAGGCCTGCTCAATACTCTGCCTTGACTTTGACTGATCATTCTCCATATAAACCTCCTCTAGACAATCCAAATTGCTGGCGATTGCGACAATGAAACTGTGAACGGACTCTAGTTTGGGCCCAAGACGCCTGCACTGGTGAAGTTAGTTGAATCGCAGGAAATGATCATCTTTGGGGACTTACCGGAGCGCGGGGATCTCTTCTGCTGGTATTGATACTCGTATCCCAATCTTTTGTGCTCTCTCCATTCTTCCGCCTTAACCGGTTAGGCAATTCCGTGGCCGTATCGCCCAAGAGGAGTTCCTTTCTCGTATCCCACTTGCAACACAAGTTATCGACCATCAATCGGGGATCACTATGAATGGCCAAATGGTTGACGCGCTCGAGGCAGGAATGAAACTAACCAGCTCGAACCGGTTCACCCGGTATAGAATACCAAAGGGTTTGGGATCAAATTGGACGATTTGTGGAGCTAGATGGTTGGGCTTCTGAGTGGATGGGGTTTGGTGTTAATGTTGGAGGACTGTACACCCTACCTGATTGTGTTACCTTACCACACATGTCTGTGGCATAACTATATGGAACACGATGCGTGTCATGAGCGATGCACAGGCATGGCTGGAGGATACTGGTAACTCTAAGGTGCTGGTGGCTGAATTGGCCTAGATTGTGGCCAGGCTTGGAGACAAATTGATGTAGGTGGCTGGGGGTATACGATAAGCGATGCACAATGTACCTCGACTCATCGGTAGGACGAATCAAACAAATTGACTCCTCGTAACCACCGAGGAAGGATTGATACAACTGACGTGGAAAAGGGGAGAATACATCATGAATAAGATCAGTAAGACGAGTAAAAGATCAGATAGAATCAATAAAAAAGATGGAATTGACTCCCGAGGGGCCTGCTACTCCCAGGGCTGAATGCTGTGGTAATAGCTGGCTAACTATGTTGGGTTGTGCAGGTGGTACTTGTGCGGCTACTAATGTGGGTACTAGGCCTGCTGCCTATGATCTAATAATGATGACCTTTTGGTCAATCAAGTCCTGGATTGCGTTCCTTAGTGTGAGACAATTGTCTGTCGAGTGGCATGCGACTCGATGGAAATTGCAGAACGCGCTCGCAATATACCATGCAGGAAATGGACTTGGTGGCAGACGAATCTCAGGCAGCCTCAAAAGGTACGCGACTTTTGGGAATACCATGCTCAATGGCTCCATCAATGGGGTATAGTGGCGCCTGTCACGGCGTTGTCGCTTCTTTTGTGGATGTGCTAATGGCGGGCACATCCTAACCGATGGGGTAGGGTATACTGGAGTGGCAGTGGGGCTGATGTGTGATGCATGAGGTGCTTTAGGTGTGGATGTGGGTGCATAACCTAATTGGTGCTGAGGGGGCGGATGGACATTTGCGATGTAGCTGGAGATCTAATGTAAGAGACTGTATTCTTGGAAGGATCCCACCTTTTGGGTGGATTGGCATTGTGGTTGTTGTTGTTGTTGCTGCTGCTGGCGCCACTATGTGAGGAAGTGGCTTGCTTGGAAAATGCAGAGAACACTGGAAAATTGCCACCGTGCAATGAACTCTCAACACGGGCACCCCCCCGAAGCAAAGTAGAAAAAGTTGTAACTGGCTGTATGCTGAGCAGAGCCTCGACTGCTGGCTGTGGTCCTCGAATCACAATCTCAATAGACTCCTCGTCGGAGGGTCTATCTTTGACCTGTGAATCCAAGGACCACCATCGTTCAACATACTCCCCAAATGTTTCTTAGGGCCTCTGCTTAACTACTACCAAATCCTCGGGCTTTGGGACTAGGTCGAGGTTGAAGGAATACTATTCGAGGAACGCTTGAGTGAGGTCATCCCAAGTCCTGATGGTGGCCATGTCAAGGGAGGTGAACCATTTCAACGCGGGCCCCGTAAGACTTTTCTGGAACAGGCGGATAAGCAGCCTCTCGTTAGCCTGAAGCTGGGTGAGGTCTTCGCAATAGGCTTTGAGTTGTGAAATTGGGCAGCCTCTACCATTGTATCTTTCAAACTCTGGGATTTGAAAATTTGGAGGGAGAGTCGCCTCTGGAAAATAATAGAGGTCCCGAAATTGGTAGGACCAGCAGTCCCTGCCCCGCACTTGTCGGAGTGTGCGCTCCAAGTCATTCACCCTCGCAAGGAGAGCGTCTAGAGCCACTACAGTAGCTGCTTGTGCAGTCGAGGTGGGTGTCGCGTACACTGTATGGGTCACCCCTAAAGGCTCCTACGGATCCACCATTCCACCATCTGGTGCTATGGCAGGATGACCAGTGTACCCATGCACGGGTGTTGTGTGCTATGGTACAAAAGATGATGCTTGTGTTTGATACATGAGTGAGGATAAGGTAGGGGGTGGTGCAACAAGAGGTGCAGAATGCCGGAGCAAGAGCTATTGAAACGGAATGGCCCCAGGTATTACACTCACGGCGAGCTGTGCTCCTGCCAACCTAGAAGGCTGGCCACCAGATAATGGGGATGCGTGCTGTGCAGGGTGCTGTGGTGGTGATGCAGAAGGCAATGTCGACACCCCTACCGTCGGGGAGACAAGGGATGGCGACGGCTGTGGGGGTGGACAGTGGGTGCAATTTGTGATCCTAGGGTCAGTTGCAAAGGCAACTCGGGAGTTGGGAAGGATAAACCTAAAAAGGGCTGGAGCGCCAGTGCTAATCCCTGCAACTACTGGGCGAGGGCCGACATTTGTTGTAGTTGCGCGGTCACAGGATCATCACTCATGGCTCCAAAAGATGGAGGCAAAACAAGGGATGAGGAGTAAAGAAGCTAAGAACCCAGCTGTATTGGGGAGAAGCTACTACAAAAACAGCTACAGTCGGTGGGGGGCTAGAAAACACATAGCCCTGAGAAGCGGTCTAGGGGATGGTCATGGGAACAGACTCAACAGCTGGGGCCCCAAAAGCAAAAGATGACCTAGCTGATGGTCTCGAAGGCAGGGTAGCCACAGGGACACTGTACTGGGATGGCAGAGGTCCTCCGGATGTAGAGGCAAAAGTGGAGACAGCAGTGATGACAGCGACAGACACAAAGGAAGGGTAAACTGAAACGGGGACCTCCTCCGGGACAACAGAGGAAAGAGGCTCGCTGGTTTGCTGGGCCATGGCGAATCACGAGCGGGTATGGATTGGACTGTGGTTGGGAACAAGAGGACGAGCTATCGTCAAAGGTGACAAATAACTCGGGAGATGTAGTCAAAAAACGAGTCGCACCGGGTGTCAGTGAAAGGAAAAACCTCGAGCTTTGGCTAAGGAACTCGCACTCTGACTGGTACTCTAGTATTGCAAAAACAGGAAACGAGTTAGAAAAGATGCAGTGCTTATGATGGTATGAACGCAGATGCATCAATGCTTCTAGTATGCGCTCTCTCACAATCTAGGGGTGTCCTAATAAGCCATCTACTCCGGGTCACAAAGGTAAATGGGTCTCCAACTCAATGTTAGAAAGTAAATGTTCCCGTTCTAAATCTAGCCAAAGCTTAGGCAGTGAACGGGTGGTGCGTTCGGGATCTCGTCCTCTGTCAAAGCAGTAGGCTGTACCCTCTACTAACACCGACACAACCCTGGACAAGGGGGACATACCGATATCTCATCCCACACCAAAGCCACAGAATGAGAAAACCGAGAAATGTCCTTTGCAAACTAGATAGGTGGACTCAAGCAATGAGAAGATGCATGCCCTATATGACGAATGCAAAATATGCTTTAAGTCTTTTACTTGCAAATTTATTAAACCTTGGGGGAAATTTTGCAATTTGTCACTGGTTTGTCCTATTTATTTATTTTGGTTTTTATGTTTTTATTAACCAAAAGGGGGAAGAAAACATGTCTCTAATCTCCTAATCATAGCATATACAAAAAGGGAAGAAAACATGCAAAGCAACTATCAATCAACAAACAAAAAGCATGTGCATGTTATGTGCGAAAGTGGTGGCATAGCAAATGTGTAAAAGAAAACACCCATTGTAACGCCCTGATCCCGGGCACGCTACCAAAACACAGTATCAAGCATAATTACACTAATTACAGAAACATCATATAACAGTAACTAAGGCTCACCTTCAGGATCACAATATGCGGCTAGAAGCTCCAACTCCTACACCGGAACTCGGCTGCACGCGGTCTGCACCTGAAAACCAAATAAGCACGCGTGAGTGACATCTAAGTCACCCAGTACGCGCCCTAAACATACAAACCACAAAATCTCGGTAAAACCATAAAAACTCATTTCTTTTTATTCTTTTCAAAACTTGGTTTTATTTTGAAAATCCTCTTCCCCTTTATTGGCAATCATTTGGGAATTCAATCCCAATTCCATGCTCTTTTCAAAAGCCATGTTTCTTTTATTTTCTCAAAACATTTGGGAACTCATTCCAAAACCACATTCTCTTTCAAAACACGCTTTTGCATTTTCCTTCAAAACCTTTGGAATTTATTGTTCAACACATTTCTTTCTTTTTCAATACTTGGGATTTCTTCTCAAAATCACACTTTCAAATTCATATTTTCGACCAGATCCAGCCTAAAACATAATGCCTCTCAGGCTCAAAACCAAATCATAAACACTGGTTGGCAACTAGTTAAAACATCATCATTTCATTAGGATTTTAGGGCTATCTCATAAGCCCAATCCTGACCAAAACACTTTTTCTTTTTCTTTATTCATTTCCACTTTTCTTTACTGTTGTTACCTTAATCAGGGGTAACCAGGCACACAAGCAGTAGGCTTTACCTTCCTGCATTGCTGCGGTGAAATTCCCCATGTGGGATGTCATCGTCCTGGCCAACCGGCCTCAATTTTATTTTCATATGTGCACGGTGATACGTCTTTGTCTGACGCCCCATCGGTGACCCGAACAACTATGTCCAATGACCCAGGCTCAGCCTACACCATCGATAACCCGAACAACTAGGCTCAAAAACCTAGGCTCAGCCTACACCGTCACGAGCTCGGTGACCCAAACAACTAGGTATAAAAACCCAGGCTCATCCTACACCGTCTCAAGCTCGGCAACCACATTATTAGTGTTCCATTTCAAAACTCTTTCAACTTTCTTTTCAAACCATTTTCGATTTCATTCTTTTCATTGCAGGACTCTATTTCCTTGCAACACCTAACCCTCCACTAGGGGTCCCAACTCAAGTCATGAAAACCATGCTTAAAATCATAAATTGGGTCTCATGCCCAAACCACACAAAATCATCCTTTTCATTCCTTTATGGGATCAAAACCAAAAATCACACCCAAGTCTATTTATTTGGGTTCTACATTCCTCCACATCATTACATGGGGAAAACATCATCAACACATGCTCAAAATACCTTTAAAACCATTTATCCATCATTTAAAACCACATCAATACATACCAGGTTCAGGGCAAAATCGGTAGACCGAATCTCCAGTTCGGTATGCCGAAATTCCCTATTTTGGTCGACCGAAAGATTTTGGTCTACCGAACCCTAGGTTCTGGCTTAATCTGCTAGGATTTCGGCATACCGAATTCCTCGTATACAGGGCACACCCCTGTTTCTAGCAGGGAATTCGCCCAAGGTGGGAGTCCCGGACCCCCCAAACATTTACCATAAATTTCCATAAAATCATGGGGTGTAGACCTTTGAGTCTACTTCAAAACCCCTCAATCCATTCATGATTTCATCCATTAGACAGTTCATACTAAAATCACAAGGGGTAGGGGCTCGAGGACGGCTACTGTAGCCTTCAACCCCTAAATTGCGTTTTCCCCCACAAATACCAATCCTAACCGCATGATATCTACATTCTCATGCTATATGCCACATTTCCATCATTTCATGATTCTTCCACAATTTTCATGCATTTATCTCGGTTTTCATGCAATTAACCCCTTTGTTAATGAAACACTGAATGGAGGAAAGGAAAGGGGGTCGCGTACCTCTCCGGTGGCCCATGTGACTCCGGCGAGTTCACCTCACCCCTGCGTCGCCTCGACGAAGCTCCGGTGAACCTCGACCCTTGGTGGAAGCACCCACACACAGACTATCCTCCTCCCAGCTCACACGCCTCTATTCCCTCTCTCCTCTTCCTTTCCTTTCTCGCCACGCTCTCCCTCTGCCCACTCCTGCCTCCCTCTCTTTATCTCCTCACCACTCGCTTGGCGCCGGCCATCCATCCCGTCGGAAGGGACGGGGAGGCATGGGCCTCCGTCGCTGGTGGCACGGGTGGAAGAAGAGGAAGAAGAAGACGGGGAAAAAGGGTGGAAGGGCATGGCTCGTGAGAGAGAGAAAAAGGAAAGGAGAAAAAGACAGAGAGAAAATGAAGACAAGGCAGGCACGCAAACTGATACGACTATGCATCCTCAAACCGGACTCCACATTGGTCCCAAATCACAAATAGGTGCACAGAAAGCCAACCACAAGCTCACACATCCAAGAAACAAAAGATTATCCATTAATAAACCATTTAAGCAAGATCACAATCAATTACATGGTTTACAATTGAAATGGATAATCAGGCCCAGATGTCACACCCATCATACAAAAGGCATGCACAAAATGTAAGGGAGATACAACTTATAATGCAAAGAGACAGCCAAAGCAAAGCATGGGAAACAAGCAAACAAAGAGAAAAGCCAAAGTAAACGAAAAAACCCAAAACGAAAGTCGAAATTTGGTTATCCCCAATGGAGTCGTCAGTTCTTGTAACCATATCGGCGACTGCCTTGTGGATGGCACAGAAGGCCAAATGTGCGAGGACCAGCGAAGTCACGGCAAAACAATAAAAATAACGATAAAATGCGGGAGTCGTCACCTAGTCTACTTAAAAATGGGAGACGAGGAAAACTGTTTTAAATCATTAAAACTTTAAAACTATGCAATAAAACCAATGGAAAAGGTCAATCATGAACCAGAAAATGGGTAAAGATCCCAATTACGCACGAGGAAGGTATCAAGCACCCTCGTGCACTCGAGAAATCGGTCTTTCATGGGTTTCTCATTTACTTATATGAAATGTTGACTTTTCAGCCTGTTTCTGTACGCCCGAGGGCGATATGTAATACGACGCTATATGTAAGTGGTGCCTTATGCTAAACATGGGTAAAAGGACTGTGGGATGTGTCCTAATGCTCTCAAAGATCACTCAAGGCATGGACAGAAAATCAGTGCAAAGATACTGCACGGATATAACTATAGATCCAATAATATTAAGTGACTTTCGTCCTTGCTTTGCTACATGCAAAACCTAAGCTATCATGCATAAAAGATGATGAAATCAGACTGAAGTCATCCTGATATATCCAGGAGAAAATCCAAAGAAAACCAAATGCAAAGCAAGTCAAGAATCATACTAAACATCGTGTCAAAATCCACTGTTGATGCACTGAAAACAGGCACGTGCACCTGTTTGGTGCGCCAGACTGGTGCTCCAGTCTGGTGCGCCACCTATGTGTTCTACTAAGGTGTGCCAGTAATGTGTGCCACTAAAGTGAGACCTAGAAATTACAGATTAGACAGTAAGCTAGACTGATGTGCCATGCGATATAAAATCTTGCTAATATGCTCAAGACTACCTGAATATGTACTCCAGACCCCTAGATAACCTTATCACATATGGATTCATCCTATTTCCGTAAGTCATAACGGAAGGAGTGGAACCAAGACACCATAACATGGGTCTTGTGCTCAAGGGCAATAAGCCTCACACAAGACCACAAAAACTCCTATCCTGATAAAAGCTAATGAGTTTCAGCCATGCTACATGGTTCTAGATCATGGACTGATGCATAAGAACTCTCTAAACAAGAGTCCAAGAAGGCAACCAGTTCACCAGACCCATGTGGCAAGCCAAATGCACTAGATGCAAAACTAATGCAAACAGGGTTATTATATGCTGAAATTATGCAAGAATGAACATGGTATATCAGAGATCAAACATCAGAAAGATCATGATCCAAAACAATTAGATAGGCATACAAATCATGATGCAAAATAGGCTACTTGCACCCTGTGACCAGGCTGGTGCGCCAATTATGTTCTCCAACCTGGTGCGCCATGTTGGTGCACTCCAGATACTCTATTACAAACTGCAGTCTGATTTCAGAGCCTGGGCTAAACGCATGCAAGTAATTATATGACTGATTATTCAGATCATTATTTTAAATGCCAGAGAACATAATCATATTAGATAATCAAATCTAAAACATTCATTTTATTCTCTCTTTATCTATACATATTTATGGGTTCACAAGGACTGCAGCTACTTATGCTTCTATATGAGAGTATGAGAGTATCCTGGTTGACTTAAATAGCATGGAAACATGATATGGAATGCAAAGGGCACATCACAGTACAAGCAATCATTATAACAACCAAACATTGAACCGAACTTCATGAAGAAAGCATCATAAACTTCAACCTAGGCAAGAAAGTGCAAGTGGACATCCATATAGCATAAACTGCAAGTAAATATCAACATAGCAAAGAGTGCAAGTATCATCAACATAAAAACACTATACTAACTAAGTTTGCAGTGTGTGCTCCATGTAAAGTGTCATGCAATGACTACATGGAAGTGTAAAGGGACATACCTCTGATGTACTCCTTGGGTGGCTCGAGGTGTCCTCTCCTTGGTACTTTGGACATAGCTAGGGGTGCTCAGGGATACAAGGGAGTGCTCTGAAGGCAAGGGTGCTGGTTGCTAAGAGTGGGTGAATTGCTAAGAGAGCTAAAATGTTGCTTATGGATGGCCTTTTAAAGAGAATGAAGATGTAAAGCCTTGGAAATCAACAGTCCTGTGTAGATTCGTAGAGGAATATTCGCAGGGGTGGTTACAAGCACAGAAGATGAATTGCCAACAGCTAAAACCTTGAAAAGTGGTTGTGCGCCAGCTTGGTGCTCCTCATTGGTGCACCAGCTTGGTACTCCAAATTGGTGCGCCAGCTTGGTACTCCACATCTGTGCGCCAGCTTTGTACTCCAAATTGGTGCGCCAGCTTGGTGCTCCATCTTGGTGTGCCATAATGGTGCTCCATTATGGTGCTCCACAATAGTGCTCCACATCTAGCTGCCTGAATTGTTAATTGGATCGTGGGTTCGTTATAGGCTTAGGGTAACCAAGATGCCAGATAAAGTTCAAATGTTGTTAGGCTTGCCGTATCCAAAGCAACATCTTCTGGAGAGTTCACCTACGAGTGGCCTCAAAATCAGGGTGTCTACAACATTTATATGGTTACATAGTGAATTTTCAACTAGTTTAGGTTTTCTAGCATTAATTATGGTCTTAAGATTTACATAAAGCTTTAAAGGGTTTCCAAATATAGTTTGGTAATGGGTTTTTATCTAGTTTACATCAATATTATTTAGGGTTTATAATTATGTTGATCGGTTTGCAAAAGTTGTAACCTTATGCCTGCGACTGGAGGTGCACAAGCATGGGGTGTGTAACACCTGTAAAATTCATTTTGTAATTATTTACTTTATAATGACTTTATTCTTAGACAGGTGTTACTGTTCCAATGTCCATTTGTGTGGTTTGGTGATTTTGGACTTGGGCCTCGTGGGCCGGCTTCTGATTGCATGTCCCTATGCATGGTTGGCACTGTGCATGTGGGCCCTGGTGTGGGTCCAAGTGGGGCCCATGTTCGTGGACTGGTAGGTGGGAGTGTTTAGTGTGGCAAGTTGTTAGCTCGTACGGGAGGTCTATGGTTGCACTATGCATGTATGCATGCAACTACCACTTTCAACACTTATTTATATTCGCAACTGACGACTCTTCCCCCGCACCTTTCCTCCTCTTCTTCCCCTGTGCATTTTCCTCCATCCTGAGCACGCC
>JAMKQA010039933.1:0-27851 GCA_024699735.1 Posidonia australis | reverse complement strand
TGGTCGCTGAGTTCAGAGCTCTGAAGGATGGTCTGGCTCTCTGCTTACGGCAAGGTCTCCTACTGTCGACGCTCGTGATTGAGTCGGACTCTCTGATTCTTGTCTCCATGCTGCGGGGGGGGCCGCTGTTTCGACTGGAGACTCCGGAACGAGTGGAAGGGAGTTGCTGGCCTGGTGCAGCAAGCCATCTCCTTTTCCCATGTTTTCCGGGAAGCTAACTCGGTTGCGGACGGCCTGGCCAACCTTGGTGTCGACTCCCAGCGTTTTGTCTTCCTGTCTTCGCCTAGGGACCTTTCAAATTTTTTGCGCGGGACGGTCTATTTGGAAAGGGCTGGGCTGCCTTACTTGCGGTCCAGGCGGGAGTAGCCCATCCTTTGCTGTACTCTGGATTCCTTTTGTTATAAGATTTTGGGGTCTCCTAGGGCCCGTTCTTTTCCAGGTATAAAAAAAAAAAATCCAAAACCTTAAACCTAACCCTAAACCCTATTCCAAAACCCTAACAACCTATAACAACCTCTAACCACCTAAACAAACCCTAACCACTTCCCACTCCACCATAACAACCTATAACAACTTGTAACCACCTAAACAAACCTAATCACTTCCCACTCCATCACAACAACCCATAACAACCTCTAAGCACCTAAACAAACTTAACCACTTCCCACCTTCATCATAACAACCTATAATAACTTCTAACAACTTCCAATAACCCATAACAACCCATAACAAACTACCCTAACAACACTAACAACCCAACCATTTGCAAGCCTATAAATAACCCCATTTGCAAGAGAAAAAGGGGGGAAAAAAGGCTTGAAAAAGTTTTAGAGGAGAGAAAGCAAGGAGAGATCAACAACCAAAGAAACTAGAGGAAGCTCATATCAGTGAGAAAGCTCGAAGAGGGGAAAATTCAAAGCTCAAGCCAGCTCCAACCACTTCTCCGATGAGCTCCGACGGCCACCTCCATTGTCAGCTCAGGTATGCCCCGCTCAGAGCTCAATTTCCCTCCATTTTTGTTCCCTAGATCCTCCACAACCTCCCTGAGGTGTTTCCAGTAGAGCCTGGCAGCTTCCCTAGTTGGAATTAGGATTTTTGGGTCACCGGACCCAAATTTCCGATGGGAGAGGTGGGGGCACGAATCCAGTGAGTGATTCGTGCCATGGTGAGTGTAGATTGATTGGCTTAGGTCTCTTCTTGCTCCTCCTCCACTCTAGAAGCTGTTCCTCTACCTAGGAAGCCATTGGAAGTGAGCTACCTGAGCTGCCTCCCTGTCGCCAGAGAAGACAACCTTTGGAAGGAGTCGATCGGGCGCCTCTTGCCTCGCATCACCCCTCTGACCATCGAGACACCTTCCTCTCCTCTCCCCTTGGACTCCAAAAGCCACAGGACCTTGCTTTGAGCCACAATCGGGCCTCGTAGTCACCATCATAGAGTCGACACAATGCTTGATCGGGAGGGGGAAGAGTGGCGCCATTCTTGCCTCTGAGCGATGGGAAATTCTCCCCTCTGCATCGTCGAGCCTCCAGGAGCCTATGGCCACCGCTCTGTCACCTCCAATGGCCTTTTCATCTCCAGGACCGTTGCCAGAGTCACGACGCTGGTGAGGGAGGTGGGAGGAGGCCTCCGATCGTTGGCTACTAGATCAGAGCTACTAGATCTGTCCCCTTTTCTTCGATCTTGCTCATAGGGTGCTTAGATGCCAGATTAGGCATTGGGGAAGCCTTGGATGGCTTCCCAGATGGCCGTCAACAGCGAGGTACAGTCGTCGGCCATCGTTGATCCTTTAAAAAAAAAAAACTTGTTTTAGAATAACTTCATTTCTTTTCTTTTGTTTGCATTTAGGTCCTTTTATTTTTCATTTAAGTCCCTGCATTAGTTTTTTTAATCATTTTAATAATATTTTTTTTTGTAAAATTGTAGTGTGATCCTTGTGAATTTCGTTTAATATTTCTAAGGCTTTAAATTTTGACATAAAACCCTCTGATTTAGTTTTCATTCATTTTATGTCCATAATTTGCACATAAAACCCTGAACTTCATTTAAATTGTTCTGAATGCATGTTTTTATGGTACAATAGCAAACCTAACCCTATAGATTTTACACAAATGTGCACATAATTTCATTTTAAACCCTGAACTTCACTAAATTTACACTGAATGCATGTTTTTTATGGCATATTTACAAATCAGTACCTAGAAATTCATGTTTTCATCCATGAGTTCACTATTTTGCACATTTAACCCTGATTTTCTTCAAAATTACAATAAGCACATGTTTTGCTGGCATAATTACAGATTGGACCCTAGGAATCCTAATTTTACAAAAAAATGCACAGTTTTGCACTTTAACCCCCAACTTCTTTAAAATTGCATAAAATGTGTTTTCTTAAACATTTTTGTTGGTTTAACCCTAGAATCTCAGCCTTTACTCAGGGCATGTAATTTTTGCACAAAGACCCCTGGAAATTTACATGTTTCCCCATGCTTTCATTTTGCACATTTTGTTACCCTTTTTCATGCATATATTCTCATGCTTACTCTCTTGCATCATGCACGCATTTCAAACTTATTTCAAACTTGGTTTTTACATTATTTTTCGGATTTCTTCTGATTTTCATGATTTTGATTTGATTTGGATTTTCCTCACCCAAGGGCATACATTAACATGCTTGACAATGCCGACATGGACCTGAATGAGGATTATTTTCTCACATTTGATTTTCTTGGATTTCCTACGTTTCTACTGTTTTGCGTGGCGCCTTTCGAATATTTTCGATTTTCACGATTTTCCTCATCGCCCATGGGGGTACGATAAAGTGGCATTTTCAATGCCTACATTGTCCCTTGGATTATTTTCCCTAGTATTTCTCTTTATTTCATTTCTTCTCTTTGATTTGGCATAGTTTCACATTCATCTTAGGCATGTGCATTCGAGGTAGACAAGCATACACACAATAGATCATTAGCAAGCAAGAACCCTAGAAAGACCGAATTGTTCGGGTATATGGGGGTGCCTAACACCTTCCCCATGTGTAGCAAGAATCCTTACCCTTTCTTTGGCTCGCAAATGGCTAAGTGTTGCATCCATTAGGCAAGGAGCATAGACGCATTCCTTTGCATTCATGTGCATCGTTTTCTTGCATTCATATGCATCTTGGTTTTCCTCGTCTTTCCATTAAAAGACTAGGTGTCGACTCCTTTTCCTTATCCTTTTCTTATCTTTCCTTGGTGTTTCCGAGACTAGTCTCCTTATCTAGATTCACCATCATCGTTGTGACCATATCGAGACTCCTCGTTTGTTTCCATGCACCTTGGGGCCATGTAGGATTCCACTGGCATGGTCATAGTAGGCCAAGTCTACAACAAGCTATCATCAGAAATGATGGATAGCTCGAGGAAAAGACAGTCGAGAAGGCACTGTAGAAGGGGGATCAAAACGAACATATACGGTCTGACTAAGGAACTTGCACAAAGACTTGTGGAAAAGATAACATCGAGTGTTAAAACCTGATGGAGAAAACAAGCAAAGACACAATGCAAATGTTATTAAAGTGGCATGAATGGCACACATGCATATGAATGCAAATTGTATACGCTCTCTCACCATTTAGGTGTGTCTTAAAAGGCTGGTTATTCTAGATTCTCACAGGGTTTCTAGGTCTCCGACTCATCGTAGAAAGTATAGGACCCATCCTAAATCCTGGCCAAAGCATAGGCAGTGGAACGGGTGGTGCGTTGGGGGCCTCGTCTCTTGTAGTAGCAAGGAGTTGTACCCTCTACTAACACCAACACGACCTCAAACAAGGGAGGACAAACTAGCAACATGTCCTATGCTAAAGCCATAAAGCAGATTACTAGAATTTGCGTTCTCATACTAATGGGTGGACTTAGAAGAGGATAGGGTGCATGCACCTATATGATGAACAAGACAAATATGCTTTGTGTTTTTTACTTGCACATTATTAACCCTGGGGGAAGGAATGCAGATTTGTCTCTAGTTCTGTCCTATTATTAGTTTTTTGTGTGTTTGTATCTTTTAATTTAGACACAGAGGAGACAATCAGGTTTCTACTCTCCTAGGCTCAAAAGAAAACAAACACAAAAACAAGCAAAAAGCATGATCATGGCATGTGCTTTTGTCGTGTGATGATGATTGTGAAAACAAAACATTCATCATATCTAAAGGCATATATGTGCATGTGAGGTGGCATTAAAAAGTGTGTAACGGAAAACACCCATCATCCATAAGGCATGAATCATAAGGAATGAAGCAATATCAAGCAAGGCTAAATAAAGGCAAGCAATTAAACCAAACATAAGCGAAGATAAGCAAGAATCCAAACAAAAGCCAGAGTCTAGTTTCCATAGAAAAGTCACTAGTACCTATGACCATGCTGGAATTGAAACTCCTTGTGCGAGGGGATGCACGAGAAACTGATAAAGCCACGACAAAGATGGTGAATCCGACGAAGGATACATTGACTCGAAACACCAAAATGAAGTGAAGAAGGATAAAGAAAAAACTGCAATCGCCACCTAATCTTTTAAATTAGAAAGATGAGGAAAACCATAATAAGAAATAAATGTGATAAAAACATGTGAATACAAGCAAAATATGAGGATCCATGCCAATGGATGTGACATTTCAACCATTGCATGCTAGAGAAAGTGTATGGACTATTGTTATGTGTGGGGAAGGTGTTAGGCACCCCCACACACCCGAGAATTGGTCTTTCTTGGTTTGACTTGCTTGCAAATTGGCCAATGTAGGCAAATGATGCCAAAATAATGTGCACCATGAGGTAGGATGCAAGATTCCATGCTAGGATGATATGATCTGGTCAACAGTAGATGTGGATTTGAGCTCAGTTACATTATGCAAGATCTGAACCAATGGTCAAAAGATCTCTACATGGTAAGCATCCTTGCTTTATGAATGTATGCAAGATGCTAAACAATGTGGAGAAAGACATGTAATGTTGATAAAATCATGAAGATGCAGATAATAGAAGATAAACATGGAAAATCACAAAAGAGAATCAAAATAGAATGCATGAATGTGCTCAACTCAAGTGATTTGTTCTGAACTTGGGAGACTCGCCACCTCAAGATGCCAATTATAGTCACTAGGAGCATACGTTTGTATGAACCACCTTCTATAGGCACCATCGAGAGTTGCTAATAGTGTTACAAAATAAACCAGTGGCTTCTCATTGCACCAGATCACAATGTAGCTACTTAAATCATGATGCAAATGCATAAAAAGCAAGAAGGAAATTCGATGAACTTGTATGGATGCTTCAATGTTGATGTGAGTGTGTGGATCATCCCACCCATCAGACCTCATCAGTGATGGGTTCCTCTGCTGGCTGTGATTGAGAAAGTAATTCCTAGGCTTGGACGAAGCCTCCCAACACTTCGTGGGGTCAGAATGGATAGATTTGGAGGGTGTTCACGAAGGTGGAATGTGAATGCATGCAACGTGGGATGGCCACTGTCCTCACTGTGTCTCACTGGTGCAGTGAGCTCGACCGACCATGCAAGTGTCATTGAGCCTCAAGCAAGCATTCAATAAGACTCAAAGAGGTTAGAGCTAACCCTGGAACAGGCCGAATGGGTTACCACATGCCCATTGGCTCTCGGCCATGCTTAGGTTGTGGGAACCCATCACCGGCGTTTTGAAATGCAATGTGATGCATGGATTGAATTGAGCGCAAATCATGTGGAAACAAGTAAATAACACATAGGGAATAAGCTACTATGACATCTTGGATAGAGGCTTACCTATTGAGGAAGAAGACAGTGTGAATTCGACTCAGGTGCGATGCTCGTTGACAACTGGACGATGCAGTTGATGACGAGAGGGGGCTTTGGTTTTGGACCAACAACTCACACACGTGGCTGGGAGTGTGAGTGGACTAGAGGTGATGGAATTCAGATGAGGTTTGCCTGAATTAGCTTGGATGCAGTGGATGTTTAGGTTCAATGGTCGTCGAAGAGTTCCAGACGACGGGTGGCCTGGGCTCTAGGCAGTGAGGATTCTTATGGAGCTAGAGTTGGTGAGCAAGAGAGTAGAGACGAGAGTCTAGAAAGCAAAGGCCAGCGAGTCGAGTGAGAAATATCTTACGTGTTGGGGTCATTATATAGAAGAAATGGGCTAGTCGGAACTATCAATGGATAATGGTTTTGGTTTAATGGTTGGGATTGTTTCTGATGGGTATGATTGGGTTTAAGGCATGAAAATGATGGTACAATGGTCCATGAAGGTCGTGGAACATTCCCAGATCCATGCAAACTAATGACAAGGTGCCATTTGGGTTCTAGAATATTCACTGAGCTCAACAGCTGTAGTGTTATAAAACAAGGCACATCGTCGGCTATAAGCGCTGATAAAACACGCCACCTAAGGCCACTTTGTTTTATCGCCTTACATAGCTGCCTAAAATAGATGCCTCAACAATACACTTTGAATGTGTGCCTAGCTCAGTGATGGGCCTGACTCTTGGATTCTGGGCCTATTCCACTCCCTTTCAGGGCCATATGGAGGTTGTGGGTTGTGGTAAGTAGGGTTTTGAAGGTTTAGGGTTGTTTTAGGGTGTTTTTATGAGTTTTAAACGATAGTGGGTGAGCTATTGAAAATCGTGATGTCTCATCATCACCCTACGCTCTTTCCAGTGACTTTTGGTGAGTTCCTGCAAAACTAGGGTGTCTACACTAGCATACTATTGGGCCTGTTGCGTGGATTATGGGCCTGATTTGGTGGATTAGCTGAGGCGTTAGGTTGTTGTAGGGATTTGGGCTAGTTTGGGTGTGAAATGAGCTTTGGTATTGAGAAGCACCTAGTCACCACTAGAGCAAACTTTGCTGAAGAGGTTCGTCTACTAGTGGCTGCCAAATTAGGGTGCCTACAGATGCCCCTCCCTGAGCAAGGTACTGGGGGATGCCGAGACCAATGCTTCGGGTTGACAAAGACACACCAATTGGTGTCAATCGTGAGGTGGTGTTTGCTGTTGGCATGAGTCGCTTATTTGGTGGAATACATCGAAAGTCATGACTCATTACTGCAATGTAAATGCAAATGTAGAAACAATACTTACACAAACACAAATGTTGATGCAAACACAATGTTGGAATGCGGGTGCAAGTCCAAAAACCATCTTGAAAATGTGGATTCAAAAAAACATGATAAAACGTGAAAGCCAATGCAAATGCAAGTGTTTGTGCATGTTGAATGCTAATGCTGGTGTGCACTGAGCTCCATTGGGGTAATGGCCAACTCAATGCGTTGCTAATGCAAATACTAAATATGCAGTGCGAATGCCATGTGGATGTAGTGCATGCAATGTGGATGATGATTGTATGGAGTTGGGCATGTAATGCTAAGGATACCACGTTGATCAAGCAATTCCGAGGAGGAATCACTAGCACTCAATGTCGTAGGAGGCATGTCGAGCATGTGATTCCAATGAGGTGATGAGACAGGTCAATGCATGTAGTGCTAGGCACGTGATGCAATGCGACCATGCCAAGCAAGTAGTATTGAAGACAAGTCACTGGCATGCAATGCTATGGGTGGCGTGGCTAAACACGCAGTGCCAAATGCAACGATGAAGAGCTAGGGCATAATGCTATGATGCTGTGGGAATGTCGATGCAGGATTGATGCAATGCTAGTGTAATGCGAAGCGACAAGATACAATGCCTACATAATAAGATGCAATGGTATGTAGTGAGGTGTAATGGGATGCAATGTGCTATGCTTATGTTGTGGCATGCAGTGATATGCACTGGGATACAATGAGATGTGATGATATCCTAATGCAGTGTTAGGTGACAAGTTTAAGGGCTAACCAGCCTAAAAAGGCATGGTAAACCATGAAACTTGCACAAGAAAGGGCATCAGACAAGGCTAATGGGCCCTCCAACCAGCGGAAGGGGCATGATAAGTTGACAGACTCATCACTGGATAGTTCAGGTTATCAACCCAAGGAGAAGAGGGGCATGGCAAGTCTAGCTAGCTTGTCGACCAGATAGTTAGGGCTATTAGCCTGAGGAAGGACATGGTGAGTCTGAGACCTGCCTATCACATGATGAAGCATGAAAGTGATGATAGGCCAGTGAGCTTACTAGTCAAGAGGGATAGTTGTAGATCCTTAGACCTACCAACAGATGTAGAAAGCAAACAGGAGTACCACACCCAAAGGTGTGACAGAGGTCCGAAGAAAATCCAGTGGAAGTTATGGATGCTAGCTCAATTGTAGGCGAGATGACACCAAAAGGCAACTACAATGCCCCTAGTATCAAGTGGGAGATGGTAGGCCAGCGAGCCTACAAAACATAATGAGGTGGTGTCAAGTCAACTGACTTGATGCCAAAGGTGCAAGAATGTGAATAGGAATGTCACATCCAAAGATGTGACAGAGGTTCGAGGACAATCTCGTGGTAGTTAGGGATGCCAACCTAGATGCGGATGAGACGACACTGAAAGGTAGCTACAATGCCTTTGGTATCGAGAAGGAGATGAGTGCAGTGGAGCATGACAAGATAAGACTTGCCAAGTGGAAGCACCAACAAAATATGGAGGGGAATGATACGAAGGGCAGCCAAAATGGGCCTAGTATCAAGGAAAGGACATTGCAGGAAGGAAGTGGAGGATAGATCAAGAGATACCAAGGCAAAATAGATGCCCCTGGTATTGGGCCGAGCTACCGCAAGAGATGCCAAATACCACTCGAGGGTGTGCAATAGTCTCATAGTAGACATGCGATGCTTTGCTGAGGAATGGCAAAATGCAAACACATCGGTCATCACAGACCACCCAACATGGTAGTGGACAAGACCAGATGGGAGCAGAAAGAGAAGCAAAAAAGAAGATGTGAATGCAGGGGGTGAAGCTACGACTACAGGGCACTCTAGACCACTAGACTTGCTATAGCTAATTCTGGTTGAGGCGAGAATTGACGCTTGCTTGCTGGAGTTCCAGAAGGCATGCATATTTGACTGCGGCTCTAAATTAATCTTGGAAGGTAGGGTGCATTGTACTGAACTGTTGTGTGTGTGCGCTTTGACCAGGAAGTAACTGGAACGCTCCTAGTTGAAGATGTCTAGTGAAACCTTGCAAGGCAATGCAATATGCAAGCATAAAGGTTTGAATAAGCAAGGTATGCATAGTGATGATTACTAGAATAGATTTTATTATTACATGCAAGTATGCTGGTGGATCATGGATGATTTCTATTGCTTAGTAGGAAAATATGCCTTATTGACTAGATGCGATTTTTATGTTTGTCTTTGTTTTTTTTTTGTTTGTTTGATGCCCTCGGTTACATTGGAAAGCTACATGACTACTGATGAAGGAGGATGCCCTCAACTCAATGGACCCTACTGCGACTCGCAAGCTATTAGTGGCTCTCGATGGATGACTGGTGGTGCTCAAATTTGCTGTGTTGGGTGGTGTGATAGACCAGGCTCCATTCAAAACTCTTTAAGGTCCTATACCTTCTTTTTCATGAGATCTCTGATACTTTTGCTCCCTCAAAGACCCATGGATTCGCTCTATCCCTAGCTTGGAGGAAATTAGGTGCCTAGTTTGAGTTGGAGGCTTTTGCTGCAGGAGGGGTGGCTAGTCCCTTCAAAGATGTGGCCTTCCAGGCACATGCTCCAACTCCTCTCCATGGTATGGTCAGGATAGAGTTATGTCGCACGCATTGCTCTTGGGCTGACTTCTATCTTCGCCTTCTTTCATCTTTCTCTTTTATGCCCATGCGGATGTATTTTTTATTTTACTCGCTTGCTTAGTCACCCTAGCATTTTATCTCCCTCATGGAGGTACAGTGCCCTTGCATAGTTTGGACATTTCGTCTAGTCATGCGATGGTGGTGGCTCCCTCACTTACTTGATTATTCAGGTAGTGTCAGTTGAGGAGGGGTTTGCTTCGATGTAGGCAAGCATTCCGATTTTCCTTATCGGGCAAATTATAATGCAAGATGGTTTTTTTCGGGTTTTTTAAAATTTTTCAATTTTTTGGTCTTTGATATTCTTGATTTTATTGTATTTTTTGATTTTCTAATTTTTTATGGTTTTCTAATTTTTTTGATTTTTTTAATGCATGATGATGATGCAAAAGAAGAAACAACAAAAAAAATAGGAGAAAAGGATACATCTCCGGTCTCTTCTACTGGCTACTTTATTCATTCTATGGGTTCGCTGACATGGTGGTTGTTGAAGCTGTTGGTCCATTTCTATTGATGCTCTTCGAGTAGACGATCTCTGTGCCAAGCCCCCAATAGAAATGAGGGTTCAAAAAGGTACCTGATCGATGAGATCAATAGGATTCAGTAGGGGAAAGCTAGAGCTAAAAGGAATTGGGGAAAGGATGAAGACCCCTAAGGCTACGACATCCTCAGAATCTGACAACTTAGACGAGGATGTGATAGGTTGGTTCAAGTGCGCAGGTGTAGGCATGGGTGTATGTGCAGGGGAGTGCTCCGCCTCCAAAGAGCCGATGCTGACGACCTTCTGGTCGATCAGATTCTGAACGACATCCCACAAAGTGATGTAGCCATCCATTGAATGCTCGGGTCGACAATGAAAGCTATAGTACATGCTTGTATCATACCACCAGGGAATAGGATTCGGCAATGGACGAGGTTTCGAGAGCCTTAGATATGACTCAGCCATGGGGAAAATGACGCTCAATGGTTCTACAAGAGGAGTGTAATCCCCTTTGGTGTGGCAAGGTTGCTTTTGCCCAGGGTACAATCCTTGCCGAGCTGGTGTGACATGATGTACGAGCTAAATGATGGAGGGTGTGTGTGCAGTGTGTGGAGAACTAGATGCTAGTGCTAAATGATCTGAGTTGGGCTGACTCTTTGCCGCAACAAGATTTGCAAGAGGTTCAATGCATGCAATAGGTGCCTTCTTAGAGTACCCAATGCCAAAGGTGTTGTTGCTGCTGTACTTGGAGGTAGTGGCCTGCTCGGTGAATGCATAGAGTATGAGGAAATTCCCACTTCGCAGTGAGATTTCCACGTGCATGCTGACTCAAATCAAAGATGCAAAATATGAAATGGGCTGAATGATATGCAGAACCCCAATCACTGGCTGTGCTCCCTTGATAACGATTGTGATAGACTCCTCATCGGAAGGTCTATCCTACACTTGGGAGGCTAGGGCACAATGCAAATGCATGCTAGTTTCTTACTTTATGACTAGAATTGGATGCTTGATGCTATGAAAGTGAAACATGTAGGGCAAAAACCAATGCAACCAAACTCTCAGCCACGCTATATGTGTCCAAAACAAGGGTGCTCGTGCATTGGAGTTGTTCCAATACAACCCATTAGGGAGGTACACAAGGGCACTCAGCCACACAACCCATTAGGCTTTTAACCACAAGTGAGCTCAAACTTTTGTTTTAAGCCCAAGCAATCCACCAAAAACCCACTAATGCCCATGAAAGTCCACCAAAGCCCACTTAAGCCCATGCAATCCACCAAAGCCCACTTAAGCCCATGAAGGCCCATTAAGCTCACTTGCCCATGAAGGCCCAATAAGCCCATTTAGGCCCATGAAGGCCCACAACACCTCAACCCATTCCTTCATTCTTCTTCCACCACACTAACAGATAAACCATCTCTAAATTCACCCAACAGCCACACCTCCATCTCCTCTCATCTCAACATCCAACCACCCATTTTTCTTCACTGTCTTCATCCCATCCAGCTCACTGACCAGCAGCCAAGCTTTTTGAGCTCGAGCCGCCCACGAACCAGAGCCGCTGGATGAGCCATTGCAAGCTTGGATGACAATCAATCACTGTTGGCGTGCAGGCAAGTGGGATGGAGGGAGCCTAAGGGACATCAGGTAGTTACAGGTGTTAGGGGAGTTGAGTTTGTTAGTTAGTTAGGTTCTGTTGGGTTCTGTTATGTTCTATTAGTGTGTCGTTGCAGCCGCCGATGATTTCACCTATAAAAAGGGCAACAGTGAAAGGGAGAAAGAGAGAAGAACGGAGCGAGAAAAACAGAGAAGAACGGAGCAAGAGAAATAGAGCGAGAGAGGAAGAGAAGACGAGATACAGAGAATTCCAGAGAGAGAGGAGCTTACAGAGGTAAGAAGCAAGGAATTCATGCCAAGTCTGGCGAGCAGAGAAGGCCACACACGTTGCCAGGCCAGGTATGCCCTCCTCTAGCCTCATTTAGTTTCAATTTAAGATCTCTAGAACTTCCACGGTCTGCCTGGATCGATTCCAATCAAGCCAGAGGTCTCTTCTGGTTGGAATCGATCCCTAGGCCTCGTCGTTGCCGTTTTCTGGCGATTTAGGTAAGGGTGCTGATCTAGGGCTTGTCCCTGGTCCTAGAACCTTAGGTCCACTTCTTTTGGTCTCCCTCTTGCCTCTCCACCCGTCCAATTCCCTATCCAGCCACCGCAGAGGCCTCCATTAGAAGACCACCGGAGTTGCAGCGTTCCGCTGGAGCCGGAGAAGACGACCTAAGCCAGAGAAGAGGCGTGAGCCTCCAACCCCACTATGCCACTCCGAGCATCCAGAAAGCTTCCACGGCGCGTCCCAAGCACTTTGGAGCCTTTGGAATTGATTCACGAGCTCTAAATCCTGCCAGCAATCGCACCCACCGGAGGGAACGACTGTGACGACCAGTGGACCCTCACGTTGCCCGATCAACCTCCATTTTGTCACCCGACGGAAGGGACATGCTCCTCAGCGCTTTTCCAAACCTCCTGGACCTCTGGATCACGCATCGTAGCCCTCCAGTAGCTTCTTTCTTCCCCAGCGCCGTCGCTGGAGTGCTTCGACGGTGAGGGTGGTGGGAGACCCACTCCCGCCGCTCGATCCTGGATCCATACCATTGGATCTCCTCACCTCCTTCCCTTCTTGCTTCCCGTGAGGTCTGATCTTAGATCAAGCCATGGGAAATCCTCCAACAGCCCCTCTGGCGGTCATCGACGGTAGAGCTCTGTCGGCGGCGGCCGTCGATTTTTTTTCTTTAAAAAAATGAAAAAATAACTTTCTTTAAATAAAACTTCTGTTACTTTGTTCTGTTACATTTAGGTCCTTATTTTACTACAAATAGGTCCCTTTTCTTACAGATAGGTCCCTACACATTTTTTTAAATCGTTCGAATAAAGTTTTAACTGAAAATATTGCATTGTCTCCCCTAAGCTTCTCTAATAAAGTTTTCCAGGCTTGCAAATTGCACTTAAGCCCCTGATCTTCATTAAAATCATTCTGAGTGCATATTTCTCTGGTTAATTTGCATTTTAGCCTCTGAACTTTTCTAAAATTGTTCTGAATGCACATTTTTTTGGTTAAATTGCATTTTAGCCTCTGAATTTTTTTGGAAAATCATTCTGAATACATGTTTCTTCTCGTTAATTTGCATTTTAACCCCTGAACCTTTTTGAAATCACACTGAATGCATGTTTTCTACGTAAAATTACTAAATAGCCCTTGAAACTTTCTAATTTCAACATGGATTCTTTTTCTTGCATATTTTACCCTGAATTTCCTCAGAATTGCATTGAATGCATGTTTTGATGGCATAATTGCATTTAAAACCTATTTTGACCAAAAATGCACAGATTTGCACTTGAATTTCCTTAGAATTGCATTGAGTACATGTTTTGATGGCATAATTTCATTTAAAACCCTATTTTGACAAAAAATGCACAGATTTGCACATTTGACCCCAGATTTCTTCAAAACTACATGAAATGTGTTTTTCTATGTATTTTTGATGATTTAGCTTTAGAAATTCAGTTTTCATTCTGAATTTGGGTTTTTTGCACAAATGCCCCTGGAATCTTCATTATCACACTCTTGCATGCATTTTGCACATTTTGTTGCACATTTTCATGCATGTTTTCTCGTGACTTCTTCCTTTGTTTGTGAACACATTTCTAGCACATTTTAAGCTTGGTTTTCTCATCGTTTCTGGAATTTTTTTTCCGATTTCCCCGTCTTTTGACTTGATTTGGCTTTCCATCGCACGAGGGCGTACATTAAAAGGCTTAACAAAGCCGACATCATCTCGAAAGAGGATTAACTTCCTAATTTGATTTTCTCGGATTTCTTCAAGTTTCCACTGATTTGCATGATGCTTTCTGAGAATTTCTTGATTTTCATGATTTTCTTCATCGCCCAAGGGTGTACAATAATGCGGCATTCTCAATGCCTACATTTGACCCTCGGATTAACTTTTTCCCTTTTATTCATTTCTTCTCTTCGATTTGGCATGTATTTCAATCATCTTTAGCATGAGCGTTTAGAATAGGCAAGCACACATCCATTTGACCATGTGACAAGTAGGAAACCTAGAAAAATCGAGTTTCTCGGGCACATGAGGGTGCTTAACTCCTTCCCCATACGTAACCAAAATCCTTACCCTTTCTCTGGCCCATATTCATTTGTGCATTATATCCATTAGGCACAGAGCACACATGTTTTCTACATCTTGTTTGCTTCTTGGTTTTCTTGTGTGTTTGGTTTTCCTCGTCTTTCCATTAAAAGACTAGGTGGCGACTCCTTTCCTTATCCTTTCTTATCTTCCCTTGGTGTTTCCGAGTCTAGTCTTCTTCTCCGGATTCACCATCTTTGCTGTGACCGTATCGGGACTCCTCGAGTGCTTCCGTGCACCCTGTAGAGGAGAGCCATGCAGGGTTCCACCGGCATGGTCACTGGAACTGATGACTCCACTGGGGATAACTAGATTCTAGCTTTCATTTTGGTTTCCTTACTTGTCTTTGGTCTTTTTACTTCATGTTTTGTTTGCTTGTTCTGTTTGCTTGTACATATTTGACTGAACATGCTTTTCTTGCATCTTTTTGCACTGTTGCTATGCCACTACACATGCACATGACTTATTTCATGCTTTGTTTGTTGAAACATGCTTTTATTCACCTACCTGTGAGCACTACACCAGCACATGTCATGTTCATGCCTTTTGCTTGTTGTTTGACTTTTTGGATGCCATGATTGTGTGTTTTTCCTTTTGAATTTGACATGTTTAGGAGAGTAGAGACATGTTTGCCTCTTTATCTGGCTAAAATAAAACACACAAACTCAGTTGAACAAATAATAAGGCATAACTAGAGACAAATGCTCACAATTCCCAATGATTTAATAAAAAGCAAGTAAAAGACACAAAAGCATATTGCATGAATGATCATTTTAGAAAGCATGCATCTTCTCCTCTGGGTCCACCCACAGTCCTCCATGGACAATTCTAGTAGCCCGTTCTATAGCTTTGGCATAGGGCGTGTTGCTAGTTTGTCCCCCCTTGTCTAGGGTCGTGTCAGTGCTAGTAGAGGGTACAACTCCATGCTACTGTAGGAGACGAGGCCACTAACGCACCACTCGTTCATTGCCTATGCTCCGGCCAGGATTTAGAACACTTTGGGACATTCATCGGCATTGTGTGTCATGGCATGCCACTTTAATAACTTGCATTTGTCTTTGTGTTGTTGTCCAGGTTCTGATACCTGCTTTTCTTGCCTGTATTCTCAGGTTCTTTGTTGCGAGGTCCTCAGCTTGGAGCTTAGGTGTCTTCGTCGCGGGTGGCCTCCTGTGGTTTTTTTCTCCTGCCTTTTCCGAGCTATTGGTCACTTTTGATAGTAGTTCATCTTAGAGCTCGTGCATTTGTCCTTTTCCGCAGCTCCTTGATTTTGCTCGCGGTCAGCCATGGCCCAACCGACCAGTGAGCTCCCTGTTGTTGTCCTGGAGGAAATCACAGATTCCGTTCCTCCATCCTTCACATCTTCTGATTTCCCCTCCCTCCATACATTCCATTTCAGAGTTCAAGAGGGACTTTGAACCCACTTTGGCATTCACAGGCACTCATCACTCAGGAGCCTGTCACTGAATCCATTGCGATGATCTCTACACAGGTTCCAGAAGTGCCAGATGCACCTCCTTCCTAGGGCTTTCCTATTCTAGGAATTCAGTCGGCTGTGGCTAATTCTGCCATAGGGTCCGTCCCTTTCCCGCTCCTGACTTCTGACCCATCCATCAGTGAGTCTTCTGCTATGCAACCACAGCATCTAATGGCTCTTGCAAGGAGGCTGTAGTGCATGGCTCTCTATCCTGGTCCTACTTCTGCTCCTTTTCCCATAACCCCTGAGGTTCTGATGTAGACCACCTTAGCATTGCAGGCTCATTGCACTACACTATCGCCCATACCATCGCCTCAGCTCTTCACTGCTCCGGCGATGAGGGCATCATCTTTGCCTCCTGCACCATCACTGCACTATGCATAGCATGTGACTCCATCACCTGGTGCCCAGTCATTTGGGCTGGTTAGCGAGCAGTATGCCTCGAGTTTGTTGCCCAGAATCGTACCGGCACAGCAACTGTTGCTCCCTTACACTACATCTTGCACGACACAGTATGCAATCCATTCATCCTCTTTGCATCAGATTCAGGCTCATTCATGCATGCCATCTTTACACTCAGCACCTACGCACGGGTATGCTGGCCCTTATGGCTTGACACTAGGAGGCATTAGGGTGGATCCGGAGGAGCGCACACGCACGACCCATACAACATACGTGGAACCCACATTAGCTGCTCCTGCCTCATAAGTAGCAACTTTAGATGCCCTCCTGGCAAGGATCGGCGATTTGGAAAGAGCACTTCGTCACGTGCAAGGCGGGGAACACCAGTCCTTCCAATTCCAGAACCTTTGCTATTTTCTAGAGGCGACACTCCCATCGAATTTCTACATCCCAGAATTTGAAAAATATAACGGTAGTGGCTACCCAATATCTCATTTGAAGGCGCATTGCGGAGACCTCACGCAGCTTTAGGGCAATGAGAGGCTTCTGATCTGCTTGTTCCAGAAAAGTTTGATAGGGCTAGCACTCAGATGGTTTACATCCCTTCACATGGCCTCTATCAGGACTTGGAATGACCTCTCTAAGGTGTTCTTGGAGCAAAACTCCTTCAACCTTGACTTGATCCCTTAGTGAGAAGATCTTGTCGCATTCTAGTAGGGCCCCCACAAATCATTTGGGGAGTATGTCGATCGTTGGCGTACACTAGCCTCGTAGATCAAGAATAGGCCCTCTGATGAGGAGTCTATCGACATCATTATAAAAGGAGCACAACCAGTGACTGGGGCCCTGCTCAGCATTCAACCCATCACTACTTTTGCATCTCTGATTCAGGCTGGCACTCATGTGCAGAATTTGCTAAAAGGTGGGAACTTCCCTGTACTCTCTACATTCGCCAAGCAGGCAGCTTCTTCTGGTAGCAACTTCAACAACAGCATTGTCAAGAGGGCAGCCATCGCTTTCATCAAGCCTTCCTAGAAGCCTACTAGAGTGGAGAACAAGCCTGATCGAAACCAATTAGCATTTGCACCTAATTCTCCACACACCCCATACACACACTCCACCGTTGAACCAGTGCATCACGTCACACCAGTTCGACAAGAACAACAACCTAAACAAAGGCACGATCGTCACACTAAAAGTGACTTCACTCTACTCGAAAGGCCACTAAGTGCCCTCTTCCCTCAGATTGTGTCACTTCTACGACTCCCAGATCCTCGTCCGCCATCGAATCCACTCCCAAAGTGGTATGATGCGGGTGTGCATTGCGATTATCATCAAGCCCCAGGACAATCGACTGATAATTGCCACACTCTCCAGGATGTTGTTCAAAGCTTGATCGACAAAGGAGCTATTGTCGTCAATGTGCAGGAGGCAATGCCTACACCCACACCAACATCTGCACACCCTAGTGTAGCCAACTTCTCCTCATCTAAGCCTGCAAGCTTTGAGGATGTTTGAACTTCATGGGTTTTCCTTTCATTTTTCTTCTCCCAGTTCTTTTCCTGGGGAATCCATCGGGCCTCATTAACCTAGTTTGCTCTTTTGTCTTTTCTGCAACATTCATGTATGTCGCTCTTGTTCTGGTTCCTCTCTTGCCTAGTTTGTTCTCCTGTCTCTTCTCAATTCTATTTGGTGACACTCATGTGTGCCACTCATGTTCATGTTCCTCTGCAGGGGTCCAACCTAAAGTTTGCCAGTTTGCCATGCACCGACCTAACCTAGCACGTGCAAATACCATGGATCGAGTGGGAGACAGCTGTCACAATTGTCAGCTCCAATAGAGATACAATCCTAAGCATTCACAGTGACAGTCTCAGTTCCAATAATGGTTGTGATAGCTTTTGTTACACCTGCCTTGATTCTGATTTCCAGTGGCACTACTAGGAGTTACTTTGAACCCCGATGGCATCGACAAACAGCAATGACAAGGACTGGAGTTGTATCCTTTCTCTTTGTTCACTGTTGTTTTCTCTTTTTGCATCATCATATACCAAAACATAAAAAAATAGAAAAGCACAAAAGTTGGAAAAGAAAAAAAAGAAAACAAACACAAAACAAGAAAAACATCAAGAACAATTTAAGAGGGTAGTTTGCTTGTCAATAACATTCTGCCCGATGATGAAAAATTGGAAAAGCTTGCCAATGTCAGAATGGATTATCCCTCCTTAGTTGTCACTACTTAGACGACCAAGTTAGCAAGGGAGCCACCAAACATCAAAGATGGACGAAATGTCCAAGCTTTGCAAGGATCCTGAACCTCCAAGAGGGAGATAAAATGTTAGGGGTGATTGAGAGTGTGAGCCAGAAAAGAAAACATACATTCGCAAGGGCATTAAAGAATAGAGAAGACAGAAGGTGAAGACAGAAGTCAACCCAAAAGTGAGAGGTGTGCGTGCTAGCTCTACCCTTACCATACCTTGGAGAGGAGTCTGCGCTCAGTAAAATTACACCTTTGAGGGACTGACCCACCCTCTTGCAATAAAGGCCTCGTGAATAGATTGGGCACTTATTACCTCCAAGACATGGTTAGAGTAAAACCGCACGTCTGTGAGGGTGTAAAAGAAAAAAAACAATGATGTGGAAAACAAAAAGCAGGTGTGGGACCTTAAAGGGTTTGGCATGGAGCCAGGTCCATCACAATACCTTACTGTGAGTTTGAGTGCCACCACTACCCAGTGAGAGCCACCATATGACTTGCAAGTCTCTGTAGTGGCAACTGTGTCAATGGTGTCATCCTCCTCTAACAGGCATACAACTTTCCAACCTAATTAAAGGCAAACAAACAACTGAACTAAACAAGCAAATAACCTAGACAAGGAGTTCATCGAACAAGTAAAGCAATAAAAGCAAATAACAAGCACTTAGTCAATAAGACATGCATTTCTTGACCAAACAAAAAGGTCATTCTTAAATAACTAGATTGCTCACAACAACAGAGTCCACCACAATAGTCATAATCATCACATTTTTGCTTCGATGACTTCTTTTTGTTTGCATATGGACTTGTTCAACAAGAGTTCTTGCCAAGTACCTTCAGCCAGAGGCATTTCAGCTACTTAGTGGTTAAAGAGCATAAGCAGTAATAACACCAGCTATAGTGTAATTGAACAAGAGCCTTCGACCAGGGGCATGTCAGCTGCTCTTTGGTCGAAAGTCACATATCATGCGCCTGACAGAACATCAACTTTCTATGTAACTAAACTAAAGCCTTCAACCAAGGGCATGTAAGCTGCTTTGTGGAAAGGAGGGCTGTTTTGAGAATGCTTGGTGCAAATTATTATCCAAACGATGGTCAGGTGCACATTCTCATAGAGAAGTGACTCCTACAAAACGACAACTACAGTAGGACATTGCAGCGAGTCAAGCATCAGATTTGGGGCATCGTTGGCATGTCAGAAACAATCTGAATTCATGATGGCATTGAGCATAGACAACAGATCTCTAGCTGTTCCAACTGATATTCTCCACATCAGCGACGATCCAGGGTGCACTGGTACTTGAATAAGATCCCCATGGTGAACTTCTATTGGTTAAACCAATTATCTAGGCCCCCTAAATTTCTTCTGTTCCTTTCTTTCAACAACATCCTTAGCTTTCCAATACTAGGGGCTTGTCAGCTACTTTTTGGTATCGTTCTCTTGATATCGGTTTTATGTCATTTGCCTCTTGGTATCTTTCCCTCTGGACCGTCATCGGTTGCCTTTCGGTTAGCATGTCCGCTTTTCGAATCTCCGAACCATCACCGCCTACTTCTCGGATGATGTGTTCAGTTGTCCTCCCTTTGGACCGTCACCAACTGCCTCTCGGTTAGCGTGTCCACTTTTTGGATTTTCGAACCATCACCGCTTGCTTCTCGGATGTTGTGTTCGTTTATCCTTCCTCTAGAGCATCACCGACTGCCTCTCAGTTGGCGTGTTCGCTTTTCAGATTTTCGAACCATGACCGCCTGCTTCTCGAATGATGTGTTCTGTTGTCTTCCCTCAAGACCATCACCAACTACCTCTTGGTTGGCGTGTTCACTTTTCGGATCTCTGAACCATCACCGCCTGCTTCTCGGATGATGCGTTCGTTTATCCTCCCTCTGGATCGTCATCGACTGCCTCTCGGTTGGCGTGTTCATTTCCCTGGTCTTCAAACCATCACCGCCTGCTTCTCGAATGATGTGTTTGTTTATCCTCCCTCTGGACCGTCACTGGCTGCCTCTCGTTGGCGTGTTTGCTTTTTTGTTCTCTGAACCATCACCGCCTGCTTCTCGGATGATGTGTTCGTTTATCCTCCCTCTAGACCTTCACTGGCTGCCTCTCGGTTGGCGTGTCCACTTTTCGGATCTCTGAACCATCACCGCCTGCTTCTCGGATGATGTGCTGGGTTGTCCTCCCTATGGACTGTCACCGACAGCCTCTCGGTTGGCGTGTGCGTTTCCTTACTCTCCGAACCATCACCGCCTGCTTCTCAGATGATGTGTTTGGTTGTCCTCCTTCTGAACCGTCACCAACTGCCTCTTGGTTGGCGTGTTCACTTTTCGGATTTACGAACCATCATTGCTTGCTTCTCAAATGATGTGTTCGGTTGTCCTCCCTCTGGACCGTCACCGACTGCCTCTCGGTTGGCGTGTCCACTTTTCGGATTTCCAAACCATCATCGCCTGCTTCTCGGATGATGTTTGGATGATTCGCTTTTCTACTTTGTCTTCTTTTACCAGGTGTTTTCTTTGGATCTTGTGTCAAGTCATTCATGGGCTAGTATCCCGAACTACTTGGGCGATCCTTGTGATGCTCGATGGATTCCCCGCTCTCTTTGTTCCTTCCTTCCCCTTTGGGCTGGTAGCCCGAACTACCCGGATGAGTTACGTTACCAGTCGGTTTTCGGTCGGCAAGCACCGTGGGCCTTGTCCGGCGCTTTTCCGAAAAGTGTGATAACCGGTCATGTCTTCTAGGAGCTGGTTGGTCGTCAACTTGTCAACTTCTCATTTCTATTGGTTTCTCTGTTTAGCTTCGGTTGTGGTGACTGGACCTTTGGTGCATCCACTAACTGGTAGCAGGTTGTCGGTAGCTAACTCTTTCTAACGTCTTTGGTTGGGGTGTCTTTGTCAACCCAGAGCATCAGTCTCTGATCCACTCGTCCTTCGACCTCGCTCAGGGAGGGGCATCTGTAGACACCCTAGTTTTGTAGGTCTGTAGGCTGAAATTGTGGTAGTTGGGCTTTTAACCACAAGTGAGCTCAAACCATTGTTTTAAGCCCAAGCAATCCACCAAAAGCCCACCAAGGTCCATGAAAGTCCACCATAGCCCACTTAAGCCCATGAAGGCTGATTAAGCTCACTTAGGCCCATGAAGGCCCATCAAGCCCATTTAGGCCCATGAAGGCCCACAACACCTCAACCCATTCCTTCATTCTTCTTCCACCGCACTAACAAATAAAGCATCTCCAAATTCACCCAATAGCCACTCCTTCATCTCCTCTCATCTCAACATCCAGCCACCCATTTTGCTTCACTGTTTTCATCCCATCTAGCTCACTGACCAGCAGCCACGCTCCCCGGGCTCAAGCCTCCCATGAACCAGAGCCACTAGATGTGCCGCTGCAAGCTTGGACGACCGTCAATCACTGTCGACGTGTAGGCAAGCAAGATGGAGGGAGCCTGGGGGACATCAGGTAGTTACAGGCATTAGGGGAGTTGCGTTTGTTAGTTAGTTAGGTTTTGTCGGGTTTTGTTATGTTTTGTTAGTGGGTCATTGTAGCCGCCGACGATTTCACCTATAAAAAGGGAAGCAGTGATAGTGTGACATCTAGGCCTGATTATCCATTTCGATTTGTAAACCATGTAATTAATTGTAATCTTGCTTAAATGGTTTATTAATAGATAATCTGTTGTTTCCTGGATGTGTGAGCTTGTGGTTGGCTTTCTGTGCACATGGTTGTGATTTGGGACCAATGTGGAGTTCGATTTGAGGATGCACAGTCGCCTAGGTTTGCATGCCTGTCTTTTTCTCATTTTGTCTCCTTCTTTTTCTCCTTCCTTTTTTTCTTTCTCTCACGAGCCATGCCCTTCCACCCATTTTCTGTCTTCTTCTTTCTCTTCTTCCACACCCGTGCCACCACCAATGGATGCCTATGCCTCCCCGTCCCTTCCGACGAGATGGATGGCCGACGCCAAGTGAGTGGTGGCAGAGTTAAAGAGAGCGAGGCAGGAGCGGGCAGAGGGAGAGTGTGGTGAGAAAGGAACAGAAGAGGAGAGAGAGCAGAGGCACACGAGCTGGGAGGAGGAGGGTCTACGTGTGGGTGGTTCCATTGGAGGCCGAGCTTCACCGGAGCTTCTCTCGAGGCTACGTCGGGGTGCGGTGAACTCGTCGAAGTCGCATAGGCTGCCGGAGAGGTACACGATCCCTCCCTTCTCTCGTTATTGCTTCCTTGGAAGATAATGATGTAAAATGCATGAAAATTGTGGAAAAATCATGAAATGATGGTAATGTGTATATAGCATGAGAATATAGACATCATGCGGTTAGGATTGGTTTTTGTTGGGGAAATGAAATTTTGGGTTTGAAGGCTACAATAGCCGTTCTTGAGCCCCTTCGCCTTATGATTTTTGTATGAACTGTGTGGTGGATGGAATCATGAATGGTTTAAGCGGTTTGAAGTAGACTCAAGGGTCTACACCCTATGAATTTATGGAAATTTTTGATGTATGTTTGGCAGGTTCGATCGGGACTCCCACTTGGGGCGAATTTTGCCACCTGAAACAGGGGTGTGCCCAGTCTGCGGGGAATTCGTTATGTTGAAATCCTAACAAATTTAGCCTGATACCTGATAGCGGCAGATCGAAAACACTCGATCGACCGTTTTAGGGGTTTTCAGTATACCGAACCAGGGATCTTCGGTATACCGATCTGGAGAATCGGTCTACCGTTTTTGCCCTGAAAAGGTATGCATAAATTGTGAATTTAAATAAAGGATAAATGGTTTTAATGGTATGTTGGACATATGTTAATGTTGTTATCCCCATTTAATGACATGGAGGAAGGTGGAACCCAAATAAATTGATTTGGGCATGATTTTTTGTTTTGATCCCATAAATGAATGAAAAGGATGATTTTGTGTGGTTTTGGGTATGAGACCCAATTTATGATTTTAAGCATGGTTTTCATGGCTTGAGTTGGGACCCTAGTGGAGGGCCAAGTGTTGCAAGGAGATAGAGTCCTGCAACGAAAAGAATGAAATGGAAAATGGTTTGAAACGAAAGTTTAAAGAGTTTTGAAATGGATCATTGATAATGTGGTTGCCGAGCTTGAGACGGTGTAGGCTGAGCCTTGGTTTTTATACCTAGTTGTTCGGGTCACCAACGGTGTAGGCTGAGCCTGGGTCGTTGTACCTAGTTGTTCGGGTCACCGAGCTTGTGATGGTGTAGGTTGAGCCTAGTTTTTTGAGCCTAATTGTTCAAGTCACCGACGGTGTAGGCTGAGCCTAGGTAATTGGACCTAGTTGTTTGGGTCACCGATGGGGCATCAGACAGAGACGTATCCCCGTGCATATATGTAAATGAAATTGAGGCCGGTTGGCCGGGGCTGTGACATCCCACACGGAGAATTTCATTATGGCAGTGCAGGAAGGTAGGGGAAGGATGTCCTTGCCTTTTGCTTGTGCGCCTGGTTACCCTTGATCAAGGTAACAACAGTAAAGAAAGTGGAAATGAATAAAGAAAAAGAAATGTGGTTTGATCAGGAATGGACTTATGAAATAGTCCAAAAATCATAAAATGAAATGAGGATGACATTTTTACCAGTTTCCAGCCTGTATTTATGATTTGGTTTTGAGCCCGTGAGGCAATGTGTTTTAGGCTGGATCTAGTCAGAAATGTGAATTTGAAAGTGTGATTCTGGGAATAAATCCCAAGTATTGAGAAAGATATGTTTTTGGAAAATGAATTCCAAAGGTTTTAAAAGAAAATGCAAAAGGTTGTTTTGGAATGAGTTTCAAAATGTTTGAGAAAAGAAAGGAAACATGGCTTTTGACAAAAAAAAAGTAGGGATTTGGGTTTGAGTCTCCAAATGATTTTCTAGTAAAAGAAAAGTGGATTTTCAAAAAGAAAACCAAGTTTTGAAAAACAAAAGAAATGAGTTTCTACGGTCTTGCTGAGATTTTGTGGTTTGTATGTTTGGGGCATGTACTGGGTGACTTAGATGTCACTCACGTGTGCTTATTTGGTTTTCAGGTGCAGATCGTGTGCAATAAAGTTCTGGTCCGACTTGGTGATGTCTGGTCTAGTGGCTTTCTAGGACTGCACAATAGAGAGTTGCGCACTTGAATTTTTGGATTGTTGTGTTTTGTGGTACAGGTAGGAAGATGTCTCGCTGAGGCCGCAGTCGTGGCAAGACCCCAATACCTGACTCCGAGACAGGAGAGGGTAGTGCTTGAAGGGGGATGAGACGAGAATTTGGTGAGATAATGTGAGGTTTCGCCCAGTCCTTTGGTAGTAGTAGCAAGGATGAGGCGAAGGGAGACCCATGGATGAAGCAGTTCTGCCGGCTTGGCGCGCCGACCGTTGATGGGCATGGCACACAATAGGAGTGTAATGCTTGGTTCCTGGAGGTGGAGAAGATCCTTGAGAGGATCGAGTGTCCAGCAGAGAAGTGGGTTCGGATCACGGCATTTCAACTCAAGGGTGCTGTGGATCAGTGGTGGAGGACAGTGCACCGCACCAAATTTCTGAATGCAGACCTACTGATGATCTCTTGGGATGAGTTCCGAGAGGTATTCTATATGAGGTTTTTCCCAAGAGAGGGATAAGCTGGACAGAGAATTCAGGAACCTGAAGTAGGGTAGCCTGTCTGTGGCTGAGTATGAGTCGTCCTTCCTTTGGCTAGAGTAGTTCTCTCAAGCTGCAATTTCTGAGAAGAACAAAGCCATGAGATTTGTGGAGGGACTGAACCCTGTGCTAAGATCTAGAGTTATTGGCTTCATTGCCAGACATTAACGGAGGCTGTTGAGCTTGCAAGCCACTATGAGGATGATTGTAGTCTGTTTCAGGAGGAGTATCCCAAGAAGGAGAAGGGGAGAAAGTCTGTTTCTCGACCTTCTGTTTCTTGACCCTCCGTTTCTCAACTGTCAGTGATGGGAGCGCCAAGTTCTGGGAGTTCTGGCAGCTCTGGGATGAAGCTGAAGCAACAGCCTACGTCTGGTAGAGAAGAGAGTATGGGTTTCAGCCATGCCTAGTCTAGTAGTGGCCCACAGATGGGACCATGCCATGTCTGTGGCAAGATGGGGCATGTAGCGGCGCAATGTTGGCATAGGTAGAGGAATTTAGACAGAGTAGTCTACTACAACTGTGGGAAGTTCGGGCATTACCAGAAGGATTGTCCCAGTCAGCCAAAGCCGGCAAGAGATGTGCCACGTCAGCCTACCAAGGGGAGATTGTTCTCCATTGCTGCCCTAGATGCTGGTCCATCTGGAGATGTGGTAGAAGGTGAGAACTAGCACGGCTGTATTTGATGAGTCATGTCCTGTAATAATAGATCCTGTGTGTAATTGACACTATTTCTTATTATGATTATGGTTATGGTGTGTTGATTTTAGGATCTTTCCTTGTGGCTGATCGGATGGCCTAAGTCTTGTTCGACTCTAGAAGTTCATTTTCTTTTGTCTCCAAGTCGTTTGCTTCTGAGATCGGGACTAGGCCAGCTAGGTTGGCATTCCACCTAGATGTGGTCACTCCATTGGGAGAACACAGTCTGGCATGGAGATGTTTGAGACTGGTTGATATTCAGTTGGGGGACAGGAGTTTTCAGGCCAACATGATCCTAATGGATATGCAGGATTATGATGTTATCCTAGGAATGGATTGTCTAGCACAGCATTCAACTGTCATAGATTGTGCCAAGAGGAGAGTTCTGGCAGAGTGTCCAGGCCAAGGTTGGTGTATGGTACAGGGCACCAGACCGGGTGAGCCCAGGAAAGTGATTTCTGCTCTCAAGGCCTATCATCATCTAGCGAGAGGTAGTGTTGGCTATTTGGCCTATGTGACAGTTTCTACTTCACTTGTGGTCAAGATTCAGGACTTGCCGGTGGTGAGAGAATATCCCGATGTTTTTCCAGAGAAATTGCCTAGAATGCCACCACACAGGGAAGTGGAGTTTGTGATTGATTTGGTGCTAGGATTAGGCCCTATTTCCAAGGCTCCGTACAAGATGGCACCTACTGAGCTATGGGAGCTCCGGAATCAACTGCAAGAACTGATGGATAAGGGATTCATTCGTCCTAGTGATTCACCTTGGGGAGCACCGGTTCTGTTTGTGAAGAAGACGGATGGTTCACTTCAGCTCTGTATAGATTACCGGATGTTGAACCAGATCACTGTCAAGAACAAGTATCCACTGCCCATGATTGATGATTTGTTTGACCAGTTGCAGGGGGCATCAGTGTTTTCCAAGATAGACTTGAGATTTGGATATCATCAGTTGAGGATCAGTGAGCCAGATGTGCAGAAGACAGCCTTTCGCACTTGTTATGGACATTATGAGTTTTTGGTTTTGCCATTCTGGTTGATGAATGCTCTGGTAGTTTTTATGGACCTGATGAATGGGGTATTTTGGCCCTATTTGGACCAGTTTGTGGTTATTTTTGTGGATGATGTTCTGGTGTATTCTTCAGATGTTCAGACCCACCGGAGGCACTTAAGGATCGTACTGGAGACACTGAGGCAACATCAGCATTATGCCATGTTCTCCAAGTGCGAGTTTTGGCTGGAAGAGGTGTCTTTCCTTGGTCATATTATTTTAGGAGAAGGCATCAAGGTAGATCCAACCAAAGTGGAAGCTGTGAGCAGTTTGGCTAGACCGAAGATGGTGACTGAGATTAGGAGTTTTCTCGGCTTGGCAAGATATTATAGAAGATTCATTCAGGATTTCTTCAAGATTGTTGAACTATTGACCAGATTGACCAGGAAGGAAGTGCACTTTGCCTGGGATTGGCAGTGCGAAGAGAGCTTCAATGAGATGAAGGCTCATCTGGTATTAGCCCCAGTTTTGACGTTGCCCTTTGGGAGTGGCAGTTTTACAGTCTACAGTGATGCTTGTGGGATTAGTTTGGGGTGTGAGTTGATGCGTCATGGTAGGGTGGTGGAGTATGCCTCGCGCCAGTTGAAAGATCATAAGAAGAATTATCCCACCCATGATTTAGAGATGTCAGTTGTTGTGTTCGCCTTGAGGATTTGGAGGCATTATATATATGGCGAACAGTTTGAGGTGTACACAGATCACAAGAGTCTGAATTACATCTTTACTCAATTGGATTTGAACTATGATAGAGGCACTGGGTGGAGTATATTAAGGATTATGATTTCAGTTTGTCCTACCACCCAAGGAAGGCTAATGTAGTTGCGGATGCTCTGAGCAGACGCACTCATGTTATGGCTAGTTTGATGATCCATGAATGGAAATTGTTAGAGGGACTAGTAGAGTGTAGGCCTCGGAGATAGTCTTAGGGACCCACCAGAGTAGTGCTGGCT
>JAMKQA010039932.1:0-10468 GCA_024699735.1 Posidonia australis | reverse complement strand
TCAAATCATGAGAGCCAGAGCTATCCAGTGGCAACGGAGAGTAGTATAGATGGGTGTAAAGAGAGCAGTTGATTTGGGATAGAGGATGAAAACGGTTAGATGTAGGAAACCAAAATCCAGCTCTTACTAGTTGAGCTGTGGGCTTGTTGCTCCCTTGCAGGCATGTTGAAGGGGAAGAGAAGAAGAAGAGAAGGGCAGGGATGAGAACGATGGTCACGGTTTGGAACAGTGTTTGATGCATTTTTTCAGGTGTGGACGCTGTGGTGCTGTGACAAGAAGGTAATGGGTACCGGACATTTTTAGCGGAGGAGAGAAGGGAATCATAGTTGACAAGGAAGAATGCTAGAGAGTTGACAAGGTAGCGATTTTTGTTTTTGTCAATAGCTGAGATAGATATATATTTCTTCGGCGTTAATGTCAGATAAGAAATACAAGGATGTCCAAAAAATATTACAATTCCAAAGACTCTAAGGCCAGCAAAATAACCCAAATGTTATGAAGTGTTTCAAATACTTCTAACTTCCAAAATGAATCAAAAATGGTATACCCAAGTATAAAGTCCAAAAAATAAAAGCGAAGTATAGGGTCAGCAATGCTGGTCAATCCAGCATGAAATCTTGGGCAGCCTCTCCTTGTGGTGTAGGAGGAGATGGAAGAGAGGGAGGTGTCTTAGATTGAGAAGCCATAGCTGTAACGAAATGCTGCATGTCCTCTTTCTCAAAACCTGTAACAAAATTATCAACCTAAAATAACATGAGGAATAAAATGTCAGAGATAACTTCATCAGCAGATTTGCATTTAGCACGGAAAATTCTGTTATTTCTCTCCCTCCAAACCTTCGGCGTTTAAGGTAGCGATTGGCAAAGCATCTTTGTGCCAACTTATTGTTGAGTGAAGTGCACATTATCCAACAAATATTTTCCAATAAGTACTTCCAAATAGTGTCTGATACACAAACTTTTTTTTAGAAAAGTTAGTGTATTAGGAGTTATTGGATTGTATCATTGAGACCATGAGATATGACAGTATCTTTAGGTGGTCAGACATGATAAGTTCAAGGTTGAGGTCTATGATTTTTTTTGTTGGATCGACATAGTTAGAGGTTAGAAACCTTTGGATGGTTTTAATCCTCTGAACGTTAAGAGAGGTGTACTTTGTTACTATTGGTTAAAGTTAGATATACACGTACTTTACTTTTTGTGACGTCTCATTAGAGAATGATTGTGAGTATTCTTAGGGACCTAAGACAGGAGAGCTCCTGAAAGGATGATTTACTCGTAGCAGTGCAGTATGCTTTTGCAGTTGCCTGTGGGTCAGAGTCGATTACTTGACATTGGGTAACACAATGGATTTTGTTGTTGAATTGATGGTTTTTAGTGGTCTTTGTTTACGTCTTGATTATGGATTTTGTAGTAGGGCCATTAATGGGTCTTTTTAACTTCAATACTGAGAAAGCTCTAGTTTTGGTGGATAGGTCCTTTTAAGCTTTCAGTTTTAATATAAAGTATGAAAAGGATTCAGTCTGTGGTTTAAAAACATCAATTTATATTTGATTTTTAGTTTAGTTTGTCGATTAAGGAGTTTAGCGTATATTAAGGGCATGTATTACGCACATGTTGAGACAATTTTAGTCGAATTTGTAGTTTTCTGAATTGATTCATTTTGCTTTTGTTCCTATATTATGGGTGAGTACTGGGCAACCTTTTAATGGTCACTCATTCATTGTTGTGTTTTATTTTTAGGTGTAGCTTAGCAGGTTCACTTTCTAGTGCTTATTATAGAGTCATGTGGTCGCACATCACAAGGTCTTGGATAGAGTTGTTATTGTTTCTTATTTAATGAATATTTACTTTCTTTAGCTTTCTTTAATTATCCGTTTATTAGGAATTTAAGGTTTGGTAATGATCGAGGTTGTTAATGTTTCTTATTTAATGAATATTTACCTTCTTTAGCTTTCTTTAATTATCCGTTTATTAGGAATTTAAGGTTTGGTAATGATCGATGTTGTTAATGTTTCTTATTTAATGAATATTTACTTTCTTTAGCTTTCTTTAATTATCCGTTTATTAGGAATTTAAGGTTTGGTAATGATCGAGGTCGTTACACATGAATTTTTGTGTGTATTTAATTTAGATGATGTAAATTAAGATCTATAGATTATATTTTTCTTTAAAACTTATAATTTAGAGAACTAGTGATTCTTACTTTAAAACCTTTGAATTTGTACATGAATATATATGTATGTTAGGAGTTTCTAAATAACGTAGATTTTGACGTATATTTAATCTAAATGATATAAATTAAGATTTATGAATTACATTTCCATTTTGAAACTTGTAGTACGTGTTTTTAAAAATTTTCCTTAAAATACTCACATGAAGACAATCCTTAGTTGATGTGCTATATATATATATATTTAATTTTAAAATATACTTAAGTAATATAAACCTTTAGATTACAAAATTTCTAATTGAGTCTTTAATTGTATCACTGAGATAAGTTACTACGGTAAATGTGAAAAGTAAAACTCTAGAATCACTCTTCTCTCCTCTTGTGACATTGTGAGTTGTTATATCTATATATGAGATTTTTTAGGTTAAGAACTTAGAATCAAACTGAACTAGCTAACTGTTGAACGATTTGGTTTAATTCAGTTCCAACAACATAAGTAATTCAATTTAGTTTGAAAGTTTCTGGAACTACTAGGTACAATTCAAGTGATGTTTACCTCTAATTTCATGTGAAAGTTCATACATCTAACTCAAAATCAAACAAATGTTAAAGGATACAATGTTGATGTGGAAAGTAGGGAAAATCTATACAAATATGGATTTTTTTTGTTTATATTAAACCTGTAACTGAACTCGCATGTCAACTTGAAGTAAAAACTTATATTCTCCTCGTAATGCAAGGGAATTTTTTCCCTGCAATTTACTGTAGAAATCAAATTCTAAACAAATGTACCTTAGACAGTATCATTTTATGTATTCACTATCAACAAAGAGAGTGAGGGACCTTGGTTGGAAGGCCACACATTCTCCTTTCGGGCATTCACTTCTGCAAAATTTGGCATGCTAAATGGCCGCTGACTTAAATACTAATTGTAGGTAGGATGGTCACAGCCACAGCATTTATATACGACTGACAAAACTTGGTTGCAAATAATTGACTGTCCGGGTCCAAGGAACAACAAAGCTTCCAACAGTTCTTTCCTTCGATCATGTCCGTGCTATGGACTATGAGTTGACACAGTTGCGTGGATTTTTCTGGATAATATTTAACAGGTTTGGGATCAGAAGAGGACTAACATTGCCATCCAATCCATTGCTTCCTTGATTGGATTAGTTGCATCTGGATATAATACTGTGGCTGCTATCCTACCACATGTGATGGTAGAGGATTCGCCTTATGAACTTCTTTAGTCAGAAATTGAAAATGGAAATTGCTACTTCATTGTTGAGTTTTCTAAATTAAATTTTTCGGTTGACCCGTAATATTTTTGGACTTCTATTTAATCGTATCGTTTTAAATTCTATTTTGGACTGTATTTTGTAAATATGTTATCATTTAGTGGTGATCTTTATGGTCAAATGAACCTTAAGGAATGGTATTTATCGATTTCAAAAAAATAATAATTGAGAGTCAACGAAGAACAGTAGCTTTATTAATATGCGAAAGATGCTAGGTACAAACTACAGAGATCCAAACCATAAGTTTCGAGGAAACAAAGTTCTATTAAAACAAAGTTTCGATGAGATTAACCTAAATTTGGGTAGAACTCGGAGACAAAAAGATCAGTTTCCGTTAGGATGACAGCATTCGTCTCTGAAATATTTTCCATAGCGGTGTGAACTTTCTAGAAGTCCCATAGATGAAAGAAGTGGGATTAATTCAAACCATGAAATTATTTGGGAAGGCATCAAATTATATTAATGTCAGATACACTAATCAGTAAGAATTTATACAGTCCACACGACATGCGTCGGGTGGACATTATACGCACATTATTGTTGAAGTTGCCAACTGGAGTCCAAATTAGAGTTCTTGTATGTCGCCTGATGATTCCCTAGGAGTTGGAAAAAAGATGGAAAACGAGTCTTATTTTTGGCAAATGTGATTGTCTAGGTTTTTGTATGCTTCAAATATCTAGTACCGTTGACATTTTTTTATTTTTGAAAACGAGTACTGTTGACATTTTGGTTTCACTAAAAGTCCACTGCACTTGAGTATCCGTTGCATCCGCGTCTGCGAAAGAGACACCATGATAATCGTAAGGCAAGAAGGAACACTGTTTTGGATCATGTCCTCATATCATAAGTTGCGATCCTACACGTGGAAAAGCCAGCAGGCTATATTAGTACTGAAATGATTGACATCCCTCTTAGCTATACTTTAAATACCGATATACAATAATTGCTTCTTCCATGTGTATAATGGGAAAGTGGCTACTATGGGTGTGTTTGTCAATATGCCCCACAACTTTCCACCATTCTGCTCTCCTAAGAGTTAGATTCTTCCAACAAACATATGAAAGATGGAGTGCTCTCTCCGAGCTCCTCACAATGTTCATTCACGAAAGAAAAAGGAAACTATTGCATGTAGCTCCTCCAAATGGTTGGTAGATTATTAACATGTAAAAATAGATTTAACCCTATCTGGTGATTATTTCTTTAGAAAAAAATCATGTCAAATCTACATCTTCTACCATGGTAAAGCATAGCAAACTCCAATGTTCTCACCTATACCAAAATTTTCTCACCTACCAAACATCATTTGATGGTGAAGAGGTAGCTCGTTGTTGGTGGATGTTTGTGGGGTTTACTAATCAGTGACAAGCAGAACATATCATTGACGAGTGGAGCATGCATCATTGACGGTGAGAAACTAGCTCGATTGTTGTTGTGCTTTGGGTACATCATTGACAAATCTAAACCCATCCCTCCTCCACTCCCACTTGCTCTGGTCCATGAAGGACCCTACCCTCAAGTTGGCCCTCTTCTGCAATTGCCGTTTGATCGTCATTAACCAGATCAAGCACATCGTCCTCTGCACCCCTGCGACCACTACCACAGTCAACTCCCTGCAGAAGAAGTTCGAGATCCTCGACTTCCAAGAGAACACTCTCGATTGGCTCAAGAAGTACCCGTGCTACTTTGAGATCTCCACTGATGCCAACGGTGAGGTCTAGTTTTAACTCATGAAGCAGATCGTGGCGCTTGTCAAGGAGGAGGAGGATATGAGGGACATAGATGGAAGGACATGTGTGGAGAATTGGAGAAGAAGTTACTTTCACAAATGCAACTCTCAAGTATTGACAAGAGTTGAGGAGTTTGGGAGCTTTGAGAAAAACGGCTAGAATAGTAACTTTCTAGTTTTGAGAGTTAAAAGTTTTCTTAAGCAAACGCATACTATATCTCTCATTTTCATAGTGCTGTTAGAGCTCTAAACGTTGAAGCTTGGCAAGTACCAACTAGTTTCGGATGTTATGAACAATCAATTGGATCAGTTGCCCTTCCATCAGAGGCTACAAAAATTCCTAAAACACTGATTCGAGTGTTTTACAACATGCAGTACTAATTTAATTAAAATTGAAAAAAATTGTCTAATATATTACTGAGAAAAGCACATCAAGAAGATCCATTGAGCTCCAGCACCCAATATAGATAGAGAGAACCAAAATAAATTAAGGATTTTGATTTCTGGGGCTGACTTCAAATCTGATCAATCAGTTTATCTACTGGTTTTAAATTGTATATGCTAAGCTAGAGAGACCAATCTTATCGTACAGTACATGGTTCCAGTACCAAAACGATTCAACTCCAACTTATAACTACTACTATATTTTTCATGAAGACAAGAATTTACTTAGATTGATAAAATCCATTATCCAAGTTTTTTAACCAACTTAAGTAGCTGAGTTAGTTTAGACATTGTGCTTCCACAATTCCCATCAGGATTCAAGTACTCCTGATATCAACAACCAGCCAACCAATTCAAAGACAAAATAAATTATCCAAAGTTCTTTTATCATCTAGACTTTCTCCACCAGAATATCCTAAGACCTAAGTTTCCTTGCATTACAGTCAGTGCAGATATAAACCGCACAAACATTGCTAAATGCCTTCATTCGTAGGGATACTCCAACCATGGGAATGAATCATATGTGCCATCCTGGATCATTCATTTTCACGGTAAAGTATTGCTCAGAAACTAGTTGCCATATTTTGCAGCATTTTTGGCTGCGGAAAAGTCTTGAAGGATGAATGAACAATGATTGGCACATGCAAAGCTCAATGATCACGCCCATTATCAAGGAATTCAGGGTATCATCTTAAGTTTCCATACATAAATGTTAAAAGAAAATCACTTGCCAGCACTGACTAACTACAGTCCAAAAATATTTAAATTGAAGTTGATATAATAGTTTATTCTGATATTTATTTGACCTCATTTACCCTTTTCTTTAAGTAACATAATACTAAATCATGAGATTTTATTGGGAGATAATCAATCCTTCCAAATGATTGTTTTTTTAAGAATGATGGTTCACTTGTTGACATTAAGATTTGAGTCCCAATCTTCCACACACGCGTGGAATTATGAAGCAGGTTGTTCACATTTGCTTGCCGAACGTAATACAACCATGAGAAAGTGAAAACACTTCTGAAAGGACTCTGGTCATCCCCGCCACTGCGATCTACTTCACCAGGCGACTTGCTCTGACTAGGCGGCCTTCAAATGTCGTCTTCTTGACAAGGACGACTCCGATGACTCCATTCAACCTACGACCCCTTGCTAATTGGGCAAAACTTTACCCCTCTTATCGACCACACACGTGCAGGTATGTGGATCCGGGAAGACTTTCTCTTCCTCCCTCTCTGTAAAACCAGATCCTGCTTCTGGTTCTCCCCTTGAGCCAGTTCTGTTTTGTACCTTCGATGATCAGTCGAAGGGAATGAGATTGGATTGGCCTAATTTTGGATGGTTTCTGTTGTTGCAGTTCAGTGTCGATTCTATGTCCTACTTTAGGACAATATCTGGGAATCGACCAGATCTGATCATTGACACTCTCTTTCGAATCCTAAAAATACCTTTTTGTTGACTGCACAACCTTAATAGATGTTATTTTGATGCAAATATGCATATGGTTTTTGCTATGAAAAATAATCACTTTTCTGTGCATTACTATTCTGATCTTGCTAGTAATAACAGTAAGATGTGCAAAAAATCAGAGAAACATCTATATGAATTTATTTCTCCCTGCATTTCTTCTTGCGATCAAGTTTTTCTGGAAAAGAGTAGGTCTAAATCTTATGATTTATCGGAGATTTCATGTCTGACAATGGATAATATTGTTTCTACTTTGTCTGATGCAATTTTTAGCTCTATTTCTTCTCCGTCTCCGGCGATCCCTATGCCGATCGGTGGTCGCCGGACCATTGTCTCCTTTGCTGGTCAAGGGAAGTCACAAGGGGCAAGTTCCCTAGGCTCTGACATGGGTGACAGTTTCTCAGTAGCATCCTCGTCTTCTGTGTGGGATTATATGCCACCGATTATTACTGTAATTTATAATAATAAATTCCAATATTTCGAGAAATCTTCTCTTAATGATGAAAATAATACCCCTTGCGTTTCGACGATCCCTTTGGATTCCCAAGATTACTTCGATGGTTTCTTTGCAGCAATAAATGCGCACAGTAATGCATCATTGCATGACTTTAAAAATAAGAATATCTCCTACGAACCTTATAAGAAACCACTTTATTATACTCCATCCTTTAGTGCGCTTTCTTCCAATGCGGAGAAAATCTCTGACAAGAAGATTCACTTTGACATATGTGATCATTTCAGCGGCTCTTCCCCCTCTTCCCCTCCCTCTGGTGAGAGATATCCCCTCACTGGCACAAGATTTTTATTCCTCTTGTCCCCAGTTAAGCCTCACTTTACCTCTAGTGCATCTGGTGTCTCGTGTTGCATTAGCAATTCCTCTTCGGCTTCAGAAGACTTGGCTGGCGATTGGAAGGTGGTAATCAAGAAGAAGTCCTGCTCCCCCTGGGTAAGTTTTTGTCATTCGACAGGGAGGTGTTTTAGTTGTGGTATACTAGGACATGTCAAAAAATTTTGTAAGTTTAGAGGTGTTTGTTTTACGTGTAAATTTCCTTTTTACTTAGTAGCATTATGTAAATTTCTTCAGGAATCTTCAGCCGCCACTCCCTACCCTCACAGTATGACTGGTTTCTCCCCTCATAACCCAACCTTGCTACCCCCTTCTGAAGCTGTGTGTGACCTTTATTAGTCTCTATCACGCAGTGCTATAGTGACCTCACACTCCCCCAATCTCACTATGGATGCACTAGATGAACACATTCATGCTTGCTGGCCCGACACCTCTGAAGTGGAGGTGCAGATCTTTTCCCCTGGGAAGTTCCTTCCGGTATTTCCTTCCATGAAAGCTAGGAATGAAACTCTTAACATGTATGGCTCATCTCTTCAAATGATATCTGCCTCCTTCATCCCCTGGTTCTCCAACACCAACGTGGTTTTTACTCTGAAAGAAGAAGGGGTATGGATCAGACTGGAAGGAATACCCTACCATCTTTGGAATGTAGACATCTTCCATCATATGGTTTCTGATTTTGCTGATTTGTTGGAAGCCGATTTATCCATTGATTATGTAAAATTCCTTGGGTTTTCTAGAGTCAGAATCAGGATTCATCTAAGCAAAGACATCCCTGATTGGAGATATTTCGCATTTGGGAAAATCGTTTATCCAATCAAGTTTAGACGTAGTTGGGACATTTGTTCTTCTTTTGCAATCACTTCTAAGACACTCCCTGCTTGGCCCACTAAGCCCTCTTCAGCACAATCAGGCTCCAGTAGTCTGAGCCCTATTTGCATATCATTTAAAAACAACAAAGGATGGAGAGGAGGCAAGGGTAGTAAAAATTCTAGAAATGGTAAAAATGTATGGACTAGAGCTACCAATCCTAGCCTACAACCTTCTACCAATTCAACTGGTATCCTTCCCACACCCACTCCTTCTTCTACTAGGAGTGGTTTCAACTCCTTAACCTCTCTAACCACTCAACAACCTCCTCTTGACCTTTCTCATACTGAGGATGAAACATTAAAATTTATAGAAGCTGAAATTAGAGCAAGGAACTTATCAATGGCCAAATTCAAGAAGGTGCTGACCGTATATGACTGCTTGGAAAAGGATGATCTGGGCTGCTCAAAAGAAGATGCTTCTGAAACCCACCCTCCAACTCTTATCCATGCCCCAGGTAATACATATTTTACTTGCTCTACTGATTCAATTCAGCTTGATAGTCTCCCAGTAAGCAGCACTGCTACATTACAGGATCCAGATTCCATTTGTTCAGATACTGGAGACAATCCTAATCATTTACTGAGTGATGCTCTTACTTGGAACTCTTATGATCATTTTAAAATTTTTTGTGGGAAAATAGGAATATCCCTAACTAATACAGAAGATGTTAAGACTTTCTTTAACACTGTCAGAGAGGATCAGGGATTAACGTATATAAATCTTAATGATCACTTCTATTTGGTTGAGAACTTTGCTTCTCATTATATATCTCCCCAAAATAAATGATTATCTCAGGCTAGAACATTAGAGGAATGGGTAATAGTGGAAAAAAAGAGCTATTCGAAATTTTGTTAGATCAAATAAAAGTAACATCCTAATAATAAGTGAAACTAAGTCAGAATCCTTCTCCCCCAACCTCCTAAGAACTCTAGGAGGAGGTTTTATTAATCAACGGTCCTTTCTTCCTTCATTGAGTGCCTCTGGGGGAAAGGAAAAAAAATAAAATGCTGGATTGGCCCAGTTAGGGAAGAAAGAAAAAATAGACTGATGACCATTGAATCCCAGATCTCCTACATTGATTCCCTAGCTAAATCTTCGATGAAACAGGATAATCTATGGGAAAAAAAGAGAGAACTTAAGGCTACGCATTATATACTATTTCAAGAACAAGAAGCCTACTTGAAACAGAAATCTAGAATCTAGTGGCTTAAAGGAGGTGACCTAAACACAACATTCTTCCATAATATGGTAAAATGTCGTAGGAGAATAAATGCCATCTACTCCCTTAATATCAGAGGCAATCTGATATTCGCCCAGTCTATAATATCCAAGGAAATAGAAAAACATTTTATATGACAATTCAATAAACCCAAAGGAATTATTCCCTCTCTGAATTGGGATATACTGTTACTGTGACCGCGTCCGTCCGTGTGACCGACCGACCCGACCCGGAGGGAAGGAGAGGGTGGAGAGGAGGAGGAGACCACAGCCATGCCGATGACGGCGAAGGCACAAGGATAAAAGAAAAGAAAAGAAAAGTGGAGTCGCCACCTAGTCTTTTAAGGGAAAGACGAGGAAAACCACAAAAGGATGGATGCATGAGATGCAAATGGGAAGGCTGGATGTCTGCTAACCAGA
>JAMKQA010039931.1:0-21456 GCA_024699735.1 Posidonia australis | reverse complement strand
GAGGTCAAAGAACTTTGATTCTTCTACCTATAACCAATTCTAAAATCATTCATGGTCAGCATTGCACGTGATAGTCAAATAACTTTGATTTTTCTTCCTATGACCAATTCTAAAATAATTTCATGATATATATAAGCCTTTTAAATCGTGTTGGGTTTTGACCTTAAAGTGTGGAGGTCAAAGAACTTCGATTCTTCTACCTATAACCAATTCTAAAATCATTCATGGTTAGCATTGCACGTGATGGTCAAATAACTTTGATTCTTCTTCCTACGAGTAATTCTAAAATCATTTCGTGATATATATAAGCCTTTTAAATCGTGTTGGGTTTTGACCTTAAAGTGTAGAGGTCAAAGAACTTTGATTCTTCTACCTATAACCAATTCTAAAATCATTCATGGTCAGCATTGCACGTGATAGTCAAATAACTTTGATTTTTCTTCCTATGACCAATTCTAAAATAATTTCATGATATATATAAGCCTTTTAAATCGTGTTGGGTTTTGACCTTAAAGTGTGGAGGTCAAAGAACTTCGATTCTTCTACCTATAACCAATTCTAAAATCATTCATGGTTAGCATTGCACGTGATGGTCAAATAACTTTGATTCTTCTTCCTACGAGTAATTCTAAAATCATTTCGTGATATATATAAGCCTTTTAAATCGTGTTGGGTTTTGACCTTAAAGTGTAGAGGTCAAAGAACTTTGATTCTTCTACCTATAACCGATTCTAAAATCATTCATGGTCAGCATTGCATGTGATGGTCAAATAACTTTGATTCTTCTTCCTATGAACAATTCTAAAATCATTTCGTGATATAAATAAGTCTTTTAAATCGTGTTGGGTTTTGGCCTTAAAGTGTGGAGGTCAAAGAACTTTGATTCTTCTACCTATAACCAATTCTAAAATCATTCATGGTCAGCATTGCACGTGATGGTCAAATAACTTTGATTCTTCTTCCTAAGAACAATTCTAAAATCATTCATGGTCAACATTGGATGGAGGTTCAACACAAGTTGAACCGATGGGAGAGTTTCATCTCAATTCATAAATGCCGTGTACATTCAGTCCAAGGAGGAATGTTCTTTGTTCACGTCCATTTACATTATATAATTGATAAGGTTTATTTAGATAAGCTGAATAACATTTTTCTAGTGATTTTGAGAGGAAATTATAGAATTTCTTTTTATTTGTAATTACTTGGATTAGTGGTAAAGTCTCTTTGCAGTTTTTTAGAGTTTGATTTCTATGGACATTAAATAAAATAAAAAAAAATGTTAAAAAAAATTAAAGAATTTCTCATATTTTGTAGTGGATGGATAGAAAGTTAACAAAAAAGGATCGGATTGGAGAAGAATGTTAACCTCAAATAAAATTTCTCCTCATTTGTAAAGAGGATCGGATAGAAAGTTACTTTAACTTAAAAGTACTTCTTGAAAAATCTTGAACTATCCTCATGTTTAATCATTCAAGACCTCATGTTGTTTTTGTATCTAGGTGTAATTGTATATTGGTTTATTTCATTCACTTTCTTTTGGTATCTCTCCTACATTAGAACCATACAAAATTATCTTATTTTCTCTACAAATCTCTTCTATCTATCCAAACATGATGAAATGAAATATCTTTCTCTTCAAATCACTTCTCTCCACTAATTCTCGAGTGATGTGATCCAAATTAAAATACCAAGATCAATGAGGTTGTATGTGCTCTAGTTTTTTGCTTTTATTTTTGAAAAGTAACCTTATAGATTGAAATAATATAATATAAACTACACGTTAAAAATATTTCATTGCAAGCTAATCATCGTAACTCCATCTAAAGATCATAACTATCAACGAAATTCAATGAAATTTCAACTGTTAAAATAAATGCATTAACCAAACAAACTCTAATTGTGAAATTAGAGTATATTTTAGACCATGAAGTGGATTAATATGTATTTTATTTTGATTTATATAAAACCAAGATCATTATATGTACTTATACAATCTCATTTTGCTATTTCTTTTAGTATTTGCTTTAAATCAACAAACCTGATAGAGATGAATAAAATGTGAGAGTTGTTAGAACCAAGGACATACTACTGGCCATCGTGACCATGATAAACAACAAGAAGTGGCAATCCTGTTGCAATACCAACTAAGATTCTTGCAAGGTTCGTCCAAGCCTGACAAGATCTTCAGCGAGGTATCTTCTTCTCTCTTCTACACTCACTTCATATGCTTAGGTGATGGAAATCAATGCCATAAAAGACCAAGTAGTGAGGCAAGAGACCCCCAAATATATAGAATAGAGAGGCTTCCTTCCATCACAGAAGGCATCTCATTAAGGGTGTACATCCAAACTTGTCAAACTAATTAATCGAGTTGAATCGAACCAATTTTAGTGGTTCAATTCGATTTTTCAAATTCAATACTTCAATTAAGATTGAAATATCACCAAATCAATCCATATGGTTGGGTTTGCACTATCAAGGATGATTTAACTAGATCGAATTGAACTGATAGGTTATATATGTATATTAAATATTTAAATCTAGTATTAATATATATAACATGTTACATTATATGGTACCATTATGTATGTTTCATACTTAGATTATATATATTAATATTGTATTAAAAGAATATAAGAAATCTAATTAACATTATATATGTTAAAAAAAAATCTTATTATTTGTATATATTTTTTTAAAAGATTAAACCACTAATCAAACGAAACCAAACCGATTTTGAGTGGTTTGGTTTAGCTCTAATAGGTTAAATGATTCGATTCGATTTAAAAATTATTCAAACTGACCTTTATAGTTTGATTTGAGGTTTTATTTCAAATCAAAATGTGAGCAACCCTATATCTTATAGTGATGGGTACCCACTTTGAGGTACAACCATTGGGAGAAAACTACTAAATCAATGTAGGTCACATTCTAGGCTCAAATTATGAGTTGTTCCAACAGTCTCCCAATTGGCCCATGTTGCCTCAAGTATTCAAGTATTTAACGAAAAGATCTAATGACACAAATCATGGCCGTAGATGCTCTTTAAACAAGTACAACCTTCCATGTATTACTGTATCATTGGAATCTTTCCACCAAACACCATATGTGGTTCTATTTCTTTATGTGTAGAAAAGCAATTTGCTTACATTGGTCCAAACTTTATATCTACAATTCATCAATCTCAATGCTAGACTTAATATGAAAAGAAGAAACATCAACAAAATCATCTTGCCAAACCAAATGATATCATAAAATGGATGGTCAATCATACAAATAATCATAAGGTACATACAACTCCCATATGATATACTTGATTGCTAAATACTTTAGATGGCAATCCCTTTGTCATAAGATTTGCAATCATCAAGTAAGAACCTATATGTTCGATTGACACTAGATGATCCTTGACCTTCTCTCTAATAACCAAGTACTTAATATTGATATGCGTGGCCTACTTGAGTACACTTGTTGTTATTAGAGTAGAAAATAACTACAAAATTATCACAATAGATCTTCAATGGTCTTGGAAGAGAATCAACAATTCTCATATCACTAGCAAAAGTCTACAACCAAAGCATGTGTGTAGTACCTTCATGACAAGCAACAAACTCAGCCTCTATAGTGGAAAAGGGACAATAGTTTGCTTGACACTTCTCCAAGAAATGACTCAACTAGCAAGAAAATGAACCCAGATATTGACTTCCTATCATCCTTGCTTTTGGCATAGTTTGCATCCAAATATCCAATCATCTCCAAAAGATCATATCGTTTATATGTGAACATGAAGTCCTTTGTCCCTTGTAGATATTACATGACCTTCTTAGCTACCATCCAATGGTCCATGTCCACCCAGATTGCTCTGGTATCTTCCCAACATTCCCACAATGAAACAAATGTCTAGCCTTGTGCATGTTTGAGCATACATCAAGCTTTTGAGCGCATATACATATGGAACATTTTCCATCTGCTTCCTTTCTAGGTCATTCTTTGGAGATTTTGCCTTGTAAATGCCGTCCCCTTTCACATCAATTGTAGAAGTGGGTGAGTAATTCTTCATACCAAATATTTCTAAGACTCGTTCGATGTTGACCTTTTAAGATAGTCCAAGAGTTCCCTTAGATCTATCTCTATGAATCTCTATGCGAATGACATAAGACGCTTCACCCATTTTCTTCATCTCAAAGTTCTTAGAAAGAAACTCCTTGGTCTCGTACAACATTCCCAAATCATTATTAGCAAGTAAAATGTCATCTACATATGATACTAAGAAAATGTACCTAATCCCACTAATCTTGATGTATACACAATTGTCAACAATGTTTTTTGTAAAACCATTAACTACAGGTGGAATTACTAAATACTGCATTTCCTTAAAAACTATGTTTTGAGGTTGCACACTCCCACTAACCTCACCATTATCAAAGAATATTGCATACCTTATCTTTATGATACTAGGAGTTCTGAGTTGGACAATAAAACTTAAATCCCTTGAATGAATCCAAATAACTAATGAAATATCCATTAGTCATCTTCATATCCAATTTCTTCTCATATGGATTATACACCTTGGTCTCTGTTGAACAATCCCAAATGTGTACAAGCTCCAAGCTAGGTTTCCATAGAGATAATGGAAGAGTGGAGTTACTCATCAAACTTCTGACGATATCTAATAGCGTGCAATTCTGCCCATTGTGATCCAAGCTAGCAACACCATTGTGATCCATTGAATGTTGAACATTAATGCCATGCTTTGTATGGAATCTAGCAAATGGCCTAGGTCTTCTATCATGATACTCACCACAAACCTGTCATAGTACTCATCTCCTTTGTTAGATCTCACTATTTTAATATTTTTTCATTGTCTCTCTATTGCTGCTTGATAGTCCTTAAAAAGATTAAATGCCTCTGACTTTTCATTGCAGGTAAAGGAGATAAAGTTTCTTTGACCTCTCAATCATAAGGTAGGCAATAGTCTACAAATATCTATGTGAAGCTCAGAGCTTCTTATGGCGGCCTTACCATGTTTGCTAGTCTACTTGCCTTTAATGCAGTCTATACAAACATCAAAGTCAATAAAATCCAAAGTCCCAATGACTCCTTCATTTTGCTTCTTCAGAAAATCCAAAAGTCCCAATGTCTCCTGTGCCATAACATTGATGACCTTTCAGCTTTTCTTTGACATTTCTTGCCAACACATTCATTTCTGTGTTTAGTGAATTGAGTTCATTCAAATTGCGAATCCAAATGCAACTTATATAAATCATCAACCAAATTTCCTGATCCAATATGCGTAGTAGCCTTGGATATCGTAAAAGATAATTTATTGAAATTAAAACAATATCCAAGTACACTTAATTGGGAAATAGAAATAAGATTTCTAGTAAATGATGGTACATAGAATGTGCTCTCTAAATCAAGTACACAACCAATGTTTTTTTTTTTGACAACAGTAAGTTAATTATATTGTTTCCTGGTTATGAAACCACTGTTAAAAGTAAAATAAATTCATATTACAAAATTTAGGAACATATAGTCCTAGAATCAACACGAAGGCTGTCAACAGAATTATCCAAAGTAAAAATACAAGCATACAAGTATTGTTGAATAACTGGTAAACTGATTAAGGAAAATTTAATCAGTTGGTGGGATTCCTGAACTTCAACAGGAGTTGAATTTTGTAGAATAAAAATATTATTATACTCCAACTCCGAAGCATTTTGTATATGTGAAACTGTCCGTGAACACAACCAATGTTCGAAACGAATCTAAAGATTCCAACTTCGTCCACACGTGTCTTCTTTACAAAAGAACAGAGTGTCTTGTGCTATTTCACAAAAGAACTTCGTCCACTAATTTTCTTCCTCTTCTTCTTTACAAAAGAACTAATGAAATTGAAGAACAGAGTGTCTTGTGCTATTTCACACACACATCAGTACCATGTCACCTCAGAAAACCCAATTCATACGACCATGAGCTGTGGTAAACCGAACGCCGGAATCGGCGACAAAGGTGACAGCGGAGGAAGGCCCTCGAGCACGCTCTTCGTGTCATCGACGCCGACATCCCAATAGCTTCTCGACGGCGTCGGGGGAAAATTCTCGGTTTCCAGCGATGGAGACCTCCCTTTCTTCACCACACGTACCTCCTCTTCCTCTACGCTCTTCCTCTTTTGTGGTTGAGACAAGTCGTCACTAGTAGTGGCAGTGGTGGTGGTGGTGTTGATTTCGTTGGGAAAGTTAAGGATTGCCTTGCTCCCACGCATCTCGAAGGCAGCGGTGTCGTAAGCTCTAGCGGCCTCGATGGCGGTGTCGAATGTCCCCAACCAAAGCCTGGCACCTCTCTTATTCGGGTCACGTATCTCCGCTGCGTACTTCCCCCACGGCCTCTGTCTCACCCCTCTGTACTTCCTCCCCTCCTCGTAATTGTCCGCCTCCGGAAGCAGCTCTTCCGACGCTGGAACAACCACAGGCGCTTCCACCGGCCCCATCTTGCGAACGGAAGGAAGTACGACCGTAAGCGAAGGGCGGCGGCGGAGGATGGAGGAACTGGGGGTTTTGCGAATTGGGTCGGAGCCCAACGGGCCAGAGCTGTCGTCTTTAATGAAATTAATGTAATCTGTGAACCCCAGCAACTCCTGCTGCTGCGGCTGTTTCTGGACAGAAGAAGCAGAGGTGGTGGTCGGGGTGGTGTCGCCGAGGAGGTGGCGGCGGATGTAGTCGATTGCAGAGGCTTCGTCACCGCCGGTGGCCATGGGAGTATTGGAGAAACCCGAAGTAGTTGGTTGGAGCTGAGATTGGAGGGAGGAGGTGTGTGGATTGGATTGTGGGGAGTGGGAGTGAACTCTGTTTGGTATATATAGATGGGAGGTGGTCGTGTACTCGTGTGTGGTGCTGCTTGTCGTCTGTCGTCGGTCCTTCTCGGATGGGAGGAGGAAGCTGCATATCATTCTGACTTTACTTTGCTACTCTACTCTGACTTGGTGAAAGAAAGACCCCTTTATCTTCTCTCGTTTAGATTTAGATCCTTCAAGTTTCCTTCCCCTTCTATTTTTGCATGGAAACCCTTTCAAGTTTTGATAATAGCCTTTTCTTCTGAGGCCTAAGGATTCAAATTAGTGGTGGAGCCTTTTTGGTATTCTAATCCTAACGTGGTTATTTTATGATAATACTGCATCATAAAATTAGTGGTGGAGGTCACATTGTGTGTTCTTAGATTATGATGTTTCTTTGAATCCTTATTATTTTCTAAACTTTGAAATTCACATTAACTCGATCATTTCATGCAATTCTCTGCATCAATGGTGGTTCTTTTTTTTTGTTCCATGTAACTTGTTTATCCATTGATAATATCATTACTTGTTTAGATTGTGACGTTTGTTTCTGAATTTGTTTTCGATTTTGGAGGAGGGCCAAGGATATTACAATTATTATCGATGTATCAAATAATTTTTAAATTTAACGTTATTTTTTATTTTTCATAATTTTTTGTTAATTTTTTTCAAACTAAATACACCATCATTTAATCCATTTTGTAATATATCTTACTATCAAAAAAATTTAATGTCCCTAGACAAATTTATATCTTGGATGTCACCATTGGTTAGTATACTTACTTTTGATAGACGATAAATTTACTAATATTAAAGAATTTTTAGACTTTTAGATGAAGAGTTTATATTATTTGGATTGTCAATAAAATTTTAAACACATGTACATTATAGTTATCTAATCCAATCAGTAAGGTTAGAAATATTTAAAAAGTAATTAAAAAAACAAAATAATGAGTCGAAGTAGTGACCTACCCACTTAAATAGAAAGAGGAGTCTAGCAAAATAATTTGTAACATGTAGAAAAAAAAAAGAATTTTGTAGTAACATAATATAACAATTTCAAACATTCACATGCGGAGAAGTCAAAGGAACTCGAACTGAGAAAAGCAAATCTAGCCATTTGGTTATTGCTTTCCTATTTACAAGTCAAATAACGTGCTTACCAAAATCTTATTAAAACAACTATTTATCGTTGATAAGTCATTAGTGATACAATCATTACCACTCACCCATAAATTAATTAATCAGACTAATTGATAATGGGCCACGGATAATAGGTTGCCAATTCGATAGCTTTATCAAACCAATAATTTGACTAATAAATCATTGATAAAATTTATCATGAAATAACCAATCACGTTTACTCATACTATGTTTATCTCATTTTGGTTTCTAAAGGACTAAGAAACAACTTCATGATGTGACGGATAAAAAGTAGTCCTCCTTGGTACACTACTTAAGAAGAGATTAGAATTACCAAAGCTAGAGGTATATAGTATTAATGCTCTAATTATCTAGTCTTTACTACAAGAATCGTACATTGTTTGTTCCTTATCTGTATGTGGTGATTCTCATTTATACCAGTAACCAACTTTCAAAAAAACTTGAGGAGAGGTTGACATAAAATTGGTATTTTTTAGGTGAATACATGTAAATAACCTATAAACATTAAAACTCTCTTCTTTGAAAACTTTTCCTAGATCCAGTGTATACTTGGCTTGCATGACTGAAATTCTTTGAACTGGCCATTCTATATATGGTGAGCAGTGGTCGTTTTCAACCTATTATGAGAGGAGATAGTAAGAGAGACAAAGGTTAATTTGGATCAGACTGTTAAAAAGACAGACTTAATAGGGTCTCGATTTTAAGGTAAGCCATCATTTAGTTGTAATCAGGACTTGCTTTGCTTCATAAGAAGAATGGGTATTTGAGAGGAATACTTAGTTGGGGCATACACTTGTTAGGAATCACATCATAAATGGAATTCATGCCTTATGATCAATTACTTGTACAAAATCTAAAAAAAGCACCATCTACAATGTCTATACAATTATAACACCATTTCATGTAAATTATTCGTACATAAATTTTCACATTCTCTACAAGTCAGTATAACTTACCTAATGATGTTTTTTTTGTGTCGTGTAGGTAGAGGGTTCTATCAAAGTAAGAGAAAACCCAATAAGAAGGTAATTTTATTTTGCATTTTGGCCACTCCTGAGGAATATTATGATGCCCATTTAATAGATTTAAAGAGTTTTTCATATATAGCCCTTTATTTATTTCCATCTTATCCTAAATAATCTTGTGGATCCTTCAATTTCAATTGTATTTCTAGTCGACAAAGTAGCTAGAGGATTACCACAAGTAATGGAAATGAGCAACTTAAAATACAATTGAAATGTGGAGAGTCTAGCACATTTCTTGAATATTAAGGGGTTATTTAGGATAAGACAAAAAGATGAAGCATTATATGTTAAAATTTTTTAAAATATCAATATCTTTTGTTTCTCCTTTTTCCTTAATTTATTAATCTATTTTATTACTTTATGATATATTAATTTGTTTCCTAAATATTCTTTTGTTCCTTATTTTAAATTTCAAATTTCTTTTTTCCTAACAATTGGTTACATAATTAAAAAAACTGAAAGAAGAAAAAAAGGAAAGAGAGAGAGACCAATTGAAGCCAAGAAAGAAGAAGAAGAAGCAGCAGTATTTGTTATCATGGTACAATTTATTTACTTTTTACGTAAGTCCTCTTCTTCTTTTTTTTAAATTATTAATCATGAAATATGCAGACTAATGCACAATGCTCTGAGCTCTCTCCTTTGCGATTTATTCAAGCTACTAATTTTCAATTTTCAGGTTATAAACATGATATTTGGTCGTGTTACTTATAAACCATATAAAAAACAGACGATAGCATATGCACTTTAACTTATGTTTTACCTTTAATTGTATTAAGTTTTTAACTATTTATATTTGTCAATGTTTATTTTCACAAGATACACAAATGGAGAATACAACTTGACTTTTGCTGAGGCATAGAAGGTATGAAACATTTCCCATTTGAGTTATTCTAAGTTTGAATTTTACATGTGCATACGTTGTGAAAACATCATAGGCAAGCGTAAAATATCACATGTATCCTTTTTTAAAAAAAATCTCTCACATGGTGCCCGATTCATATACAAGAATTCTTACACATTCTTACAAAGCCACAAACGCACATGATTGGTGAGACCAACAATATCATCCAGTATCATCTCTCCTAAGGATCATCCAACAGCTGACCTTGATACATACAAGAATTCATGTATACACCATGTTTTCCACTCACATAGCTTTTGGAACAATGTAACTTGGCAACGTATTCTACCTCAAAAAAGTGATGCACCAGATTTTGCGTGGATCCTCAAAATGGTAACTACGATTGTTCTCTTATGGAAGGTAAATAATACTCAGAAGCAAATTCTAGAAATTTTCAGCAGAATCTTACCATCCATACAAAACATTACCTCAGCCAAACTTCTGAGAGCAAGTTCTTGTAAGAAAGTTGGACGATAGCTAAGGAACGAGAGAGACACGAAACACTTTTCTTTTGCAGAAAACTATAAATCATTACTCAGAAGAGTGATAACTTTTAAATTCCAATAATACAGAAAAAGAACAAGAAGACTGTTAAAAAATGTCAAGGTCATGGCTATTTGGGGAGTGGCTAGAGCTGGAACGAAAGAGAGCATATGTATCCACCTAGTGAAAGTTCAGATGCCATGAACAAAATCCGGCAAATTTGCAAAAACCACTCCAAAATGGTTTACCCCATGCTGGTATCTATGACATTGGCTGACGCCTTCTGCAAGATCTCAAGAAAGTAAGGCATGAAATGAGACAAGCATGCTAGGAAACAAGACATCATGCAGAAATCAAAATAAGTGCCTAAAAGATCTTTGTTCAACGTTGAGAACTATTTGGATTTCAGCACAAGTTTAAAGATGAAGGAATCTATCTTGCATCAATTAAATCACAAGCATTATTTCCTTAAACCCTTTTCCTTTGTTTTTATGCTTTAATCAAGTAATTTTTCAACTCCTTATTGGAGATGCAAACATTAAAGAAAGCCACTAGATGTAGAAACAAAGCAGCACAAAAAAAATTGATACATGCTTGATTGCTAAGTAAAGTGAGTTTTAACATGGCATTCTATCAACAAAACAAGATCAAAGATGAAGAATCTGACTTACACCGATTGAATCAGAAGCACCATTTCTTTTAATCCATTTTTTTCTCACTAAACTTTGATTGGAGTTGAGAACATTGAAGAAATTTACTGGATGCAGCAATAAAGACAGCACACAAGAACATTGTTGCATGCTTATCTGCTAATTAGATTGGCTTGAACATGTGGCATGTTGTTCAAATAAATGGTGGAACGTCTAACCAATGTTTTAATAAATGGAAAACTCTGTATATGGTTTTATTTTTTAAACATTGTTTGAAAAATCGGGGTTTAAACGGATGATTAATGAAAAAACGTACGAAAACTAATAAAATAAAAATAAATAAATGATAGGTATGCAACCAACAACATTCATCAAATTACCTCATTGTATAAAATTATCATTCAAAGTTTCAGACACAAGTAATTTAATTCAGTACAAATAAACACGTGTAATTATCATTCACCCACAAGTGTATAATGACCATTCAACCATGAATAATTTAATTCAAAAATATAAATTAAATAACTAAATAAGTAACATACATAGTAGTAAACAAAATACCTAGATAATCAACTTATGTCAATGATAAGAAGTCAACATCGTATTACCAAAAAAAGGGCCATTTTTTAAAGAAAAATGGCTCAAAACAACCGGCCACTTAAATGGACAAAACCTGTTTAAACGGTCATTTAAAGTCAATCCATTTAAATACCATATAAGTACACAACAAAACAATGCCATGTAAAAAACGTTTAAATGACATTTAAATGGCTTTTTTTATTGTTTTGTTGGAATAGTCTGTCTAACAGCCAATAACGAGATGGCTCATAGATCATGCCCTGAGCAAAATACAGATACTGTTATACTTTTTCTCATACAAAAATGTCTGAAATGGCAGTCATAAAGTGTAGAGTTTGAATACCTCTTGGGTCGAACACGATCTTCTTCAAAGTCCATCACTCCTCCAGGTTCAGAGTAGAGGATCTCTTCGTGGCCTCGTAAGTCCATATCGGCCTGCTGTGTAACTTCTGCCACCAAGTAAGTAAGACACATCGACCAACATTGCCCAAATTTGATAAGCAGTTTAACTATCGTACACATTCATTAAAGTTCAAATATCGGCCTGCTGTTTAACTATTGTACACGTTCATGATTTTGACACAAAACATCCATCATAGATCTTTGGAAGTCATTTTTACTCAACCCATGGAAATACCGTAAAGAGATGGCTAGGAAAGACATGCATATTCAAATATTCAACTCACCTTTAGAGATTTCTTCACATCTTCCACCTTGTCTTCAATTTCCTTGCGGTGTTTCTTGTCTGCTTCACTCATTGTGTCAGCCCATTTTATTTTCTCCTGAATTGTATGAAGCAAGTTATCTGATGTACCCAACCTGAAAATTACAATAATGAACTCTAGTCACCAATTTCGTAACAACCTGAACCCCAAAATATGCACACCTTGGGGAAAAAGTAAAGCATTTAAGAAAGCACCACCAAGATGCTATCTATGGTAAATATAACTCAAGCTGTAATATAATAACTTCAATCACCAATTGTACATCCAAACTTCAGACCCACAAGTAGTAGCAGATCATAGAAATCATGAATCATCCAGAAACTAGCAGGTAATGTCATCTTGCTGTTTGTTATGAGCACCACCAATATATGCTGTCTACAGTAAATGTAACTCAAGCCATAATATAATAACTTCGATCACTGAATCTACATCCAAACTTCAGACCCACAACAAGCACCAGATCATAGAAATCATGAATCATCTAGAAACTAGCAGGAAATGTGACGTTGCGGTTTGTTATGCAGGTAATGAAGTTTGTAGGCAATGAATCATGGACTGTTGGACTGTTTTATTGTACATAAAGAACTATAATTTTTTAGTTTAATTTTAGACAAAAACACAAACCAAGCCAAACCATGTAATCGAAAGAAATTGAAACTAAACTGAACTATTTAATTATTGAAACTAAACTAAACTAAACTGTTAAGTTTTTTGGTTTAGTTTGGTTTAGTTCATGTTTTGTTGTTTATTTTTTAAATTATGATATATAAGGCAAAATAAATAAAATATTGATTAATAATTAGCTAAAATACAACACATGGTTAAGTATATTAAGTTTTCTTAACTTAGAAAATGGTTTTTAAAGTATTGTTAAAAATATATATAACAATATTCTAAAACCATACTTATTATCAAGTTCAACTTATAAAAATATAAATTCATGTCTACATTTAGAATATTTAATGATATGTATGCGTATATAGATGTATATATGTATGAATCTATATCGATTCAGTTTGGTTAGACTAAACCAACCACTCAAATTGAGCCTAGCCATCTTTTATTGGCTTGCGAAATTCTCGAACCAATCAAATTGTTGTTTATAGAAAAAATAAACGAAACCATAAAATTGGGTTCGATTTAGTAGTTTGAACCAACAAATATGCACCCTTAGTGTTTTCTAAACTCACATGAGTACTGTCGTATTTTTCCCTTATTTCCATACAAACATTTTTTTGGAGTAAAATGGAAAATAAAATCCCATGTTTCATTTTTTATTCTTTTCCGTTTAACTCTATATTTTCTTTTCCTTTCCTATGGTTTCCTTGGTACAAACAGACTCCAGAAAACTAAACTGGTGCGACATACCCATCCTAGGCAATACTTTCAAGGAGCAACGAAATTGATATAGCTCACGAGTATTGCTCCAAAAAACGAAAAAAGACGATCGTTTAAATGATTTTTACATCATATCCTTTTTGAAGTAAAAACGGCTATTTTTTAATATAATGTTAAAGACTTCTTGTCATTAACATAATTTGATTATCTAGGCATTTATTCCTTACTTATGCTTATCATTTATTTAGTTATTTAATTTATATTTTTGAATTATCGTGGTTAAATGATAATTACATACTCGTGGTTGAATTAAATTACACGCATTCAAGTTATGTTTTTTGAATTAAATTAGTTGTATTTGAATAATAGTTTCATGTATTGAGGTAATTTGTTGAATGTTGTTGGTTATATATATGTTACATTTATATTTATTTTTTTAATTTTGACAGTTTTTTCATTAAACCCCTGTTTAAACTCTGAATTTTTTTAAAACATTTAGAGACTAAATCCAAGTAGAGGCTCTTTTCCATTTTTTAAAACATAGCTCGCTAGAGACATATAAGGTTCCCATTTTCCATCACTTGTCATAATTATAGACTCCTCATATCAGTATTAAGGTGGCCATGTACCCATAACGAGCTATTCAGGAACCTGCCCATAAATCAGTGCCAAAATCACAACAGCAATTAACTTGCCTCCTTTGGAGGTTAATTCCTTAACCACGTAGTATGAAGCTCTACAAAGCATATCCAGAATTCCAGATAAACAAAGAACTTCATTCAATAAATTAAAAATGGCCCTACAGGAGTCAATCAGTTCATCCAAAATTGATGAAAGGAAGCATTACCACTGGTTGCAGACATCACAAGTATCCTTAAAAGAAAACAAATCTGCAGGATGTTTTTTCTCTTGTTGGGATGACTGTGGTTTCATTACCATCTCTTATTTATAATATTAAGACCCTGCTTATTTCAAAAAAAAAAAGGGAAAAAGAGGAAGTCTAAACCGATGGATATAAGGCTACATACTCCACTATCCGCAGAAAGGCCTTCCACAAAGGGCATCCTCCCTAGGAGGTCCGTTTGTTGAGAAAACCACTTGCCAATCAACCGTGAATAGGCCTAGAAAGGAAGGTGAATTTGACCAAGCTTCACACCCAATGCAAGTCCACCAATCAGCAAGGTCACTCATACATAGAAGTGTATGAAACCTATGGTACCGAATTTCAAGTGTGGGCAAAATTTCAACAACACGTGTTGGAAACCTAACCTCTCGACACGATATTCAACTGTAATTCAAGAAATACCCCCATGTCGGTCCATGTCAATGCCATGTTGCTGTATTTCGGTTCATGTCGGTAATATATAGATCCATATCGATGGAAACAGAGTAAAAACATTATATTTTGTGAGTTTGAATATGTCTTATTAACTATCAAAACACCTCTTATATTAGCACTCTATTCACATTAACAATTTACATTATGATACTTAAAATGTTAACTTAAAATGTTAATATATGAATTCTATTCAATGGTTCAACCTTCTTATATTCTATAATACCTTATTTTGTATAGACATTATATTTCCTTATTATATGTTTAAACTATGAATTTAAAGGCATAGAAATGTGTATTGTTGCTCACTTTAACATATCATAGAGTTTTAAATTGAAAATCAAAGTTTTTAGTAGACTTTCTTATTTTACCATGTTTCCACCGATATTTTCATCGATGTTCAGCACACTTTTATTTTGAAAGGACCAAATTCCAACACGAAATTGATGTTTAGAACCATATTTCCACCTAGATCATGATTGACCAGCTTCCAGAATTCCTGTGTCAGACTCAACAAATGCCCTCACTCAATGATTTGTCATGCCACATGATTCACCTTAACCTTGTCATTGGTTATAACCTCCCCTACCAAATAAAATGGGAAATATGGCTTGAGTTGATGACATCAATGACCAAGAGTGTTACCTTCCCACACAGCTGGGACCATCTTACCAAAGGGTGGTGAGGAAATTTACATTATCCCTACTGCTCAAAAAAAAATTTACATTATTCCTTCTTACACTCCTACATAGGTATTTACATTTTACAAATTATAAAATCTAAGAATTCCTTCTCTTCCAATTTTAAAAATGGAAGTTAATCAGTTGGTGAAATTTGAGGTGGATTACATAGTTAAACTAGGAAAACATATTTTTCGTTTCTGTTTTTTTTTTGTTTTCTTTAGTCAAGGAAAATATACTTACACAAGTATCAGCTATACCATTAACTGATACAGATAAAAAACAGTGAATTTTACTTAGAAAGTTAGACAGGCAATAAAGACAAGCTAATAGTTTAGAAACAGTCCCAAAGCAAGCTGAAATTTGACCAAAGTGAAATTACTGGAGTCATAGTGTTTTTTTTTTTTTTTGAAAAAGCACTATGCCTTCAGTAATTTCACTTTGGTCATCTGTTAAGCAGCAATTTTATGAATATTGAAGTATTTCTAGAAGTACTTGTATAGGAAGATGAAGCCAACACATGCAATCAAAGATGAAACAAACTGAGAAATAGCACCCCAAAAGACAGCAACCTTTGAACCATGAAATATTTACTACCATTACCTTTCAAAAGAAAAGGACAACAACCCACTAACACAGCTAAACCATAATTCAACTGATTAAACTATAAGCTATTGTTGAATAGTCCCACATTGGAAAAAAAGAAGAAGACTAAAGTTGTGATTATATATAGATGGATCCTTCCATTTATTGTCAATTGATTTTGAATTAGATGTCCATATTTCATCATAGTGTCAGAACCAAAAGAAACTCAAATGAGCCTGAGTCCACACACATCTACCCATATTTTTAAAAAAATACTTGTTAGATCTAAAAAAGTCTACGAGTAAGAGTAAACATTGGAATAGTTTCACATTGAAAAAAGTGAAAACTAAAGTTGTGATTATATATAGATGAATCTTTCCATTCATTGTCAATTGATTTTGTGTTAGATATTCATATTTCATTAATTATAAATGCCTTTAAAAAGAAAAAGACATTTCCATAAAAGGTATATATAAATCTAATCTGAAATGGATTTCAATCCAAACGTGCAAAAGAAATATGGTCCAATCAGGAAACATATTGAAAGATAATAAAATATCTAAATTATCTTAATTTGGACAATATTCATGGTCATTTCTGCATCCTTATCTATATTCTTTAATAATCCATACCAGCATCATTCTGTCTTTAAAAGAAGATGCTGATCCAAAAATATATTCTTCAAATATACAACATCAACTGATCATGCTGTTGGCTATAACATTGGAAATAAAAGACAACTCTATTTCCAAGTCTTTATACATACATACATACATATATATATATATATATATATATATGTAGCAACGGCTTATCTTGCGTGTTACCTCAATTTGTTAAAATGAGGTAACATGGTTCAAAACCCGTTAGATCTAGATCCTATGTTCCATATCAATACCACCCTTTGTTCCTTGGTGGTTTTCATAATAGACAGTGATTTGTTCATTTCCCTCTAATAAATAATTTTAAAAGGCTAATTAGGTAGATTATTACAGTACTTATGCTAATTTTGAGGAATTCCTTGTTTTGAAAATCCATTTTGAAAGGTAACCAAATCAATCAGCATTACTTTCCTTTTTCTTCATCCGTTTTTGTTTCCAGTTTTAATATATTCATTTTTTAAGCAATTTTTAAATTTTCTTAGTGTGTATTGTTGCATGATGACAAGTTTTTATCAAGGGTTACTGTGGGTTTTCCTTTTAATTTCAAACATCTTTCTCTTTTGGCAGTTACTATCATACTTATTTTGAGATTATGAGATTTTTTGATTATTTTTTCTTATCATGAACGTTGGATAATTGTTTTTCCTTTTCCATGTATTTTTCAATTGAGAAGGAGAATATGTCATAGTAAGGAAGGTGTTTAATAATTTTTTAGTAATATTCATTAGCAAAATAATATAGAAACTATTTTACTATTTGTAAACAGTTTTAGTATTACCAGTTGTATTTCTAAAGATAAAAATTAAAATTTGAAAGACAATAGAGAAATTTTCACAATTCTGTGAAAGCCAACCAGCCTTCGGATAGGTCCAACTTCTCGAGCTATCCTAAAACTTGATGTTGTACATTTTCATGTTGTGCATTTTCAGGAGATTCACGGATTGAAAGATATACTTATTTACCCATTTTAGTGTTACTATTTTAATGTTTAGTATTACTAAATTAACACAAACCAATTAGATTTTGCAGCAAAACCATTTTGTTGTATCCTTGTTTATGAAATCAGTATTATGAAACTAATTAAAATCAATATTACTAAAATTATAATTAGTTAAGAAATAAATAAATATATATATTTTAGTATTGTTGTTTTTTTATGGGAAAATTAAAAAAATTAACACAAAACAGGATCATAGTTCTCTGACAGAGACGCTAGAAGCGGCATGGCTTGTTGTAAGCATGGTACCAAATGTCTACGCGTGTCGCCGAAATTTCACCGACACGTGTCTTATTTTCAATTTACCGATACGATTCCGACACAATATCGAAATGGAAGTTTTCTAAACAAATGTAAATTTTTTTTATCGTGTTTCCACCAACACAATTCCAACATACTGATATTTTCCCGACACGTCTGTTTTTCAACTTATCGAAGTCCAATACGAAATCGACATTTAAAACCATGGTTGTAAGTGGAGGGAGACTGAGGTTTTGGAAGTAATGTGTGGCTCGATGTAGGTGGGGGAAGGCGACGTGGCTCACTATGTGTGGGATGAACAGTAATCGGAAATGCAAAAAACACCAATTCCCCTTAATTTGCAAAAAAACACCAATTCCCCTTATTTTTTTGGATTTTAATTTTGAATTTCAAATTAAGGGGAATTGGTGTTTTTTGCATTTCTGATTCTTTGGTTTTCTATTTTTGATCATCATCATGAATCATTAATGGACGGTTACGATTGAACCTCATTTTATGTTAAAATAAGGTAACATGTAAGAGATATACTCCCTCCTTATATATATACATATATATATATAAGCCTAAGATTGTCAATGGTAAAGAGTTCATACAATGTCAGCCTAAGATTGTCCACATTGTTACAACCAACTGTACAATTTTAATGAGAGGTGGATTCTTGTGACATGATAAGAGACATGTAACAGGGCTACTGAAATGTATCACAAAAAAATTTGATATTATTATATTTTTAGTTAACAAAGATATGATATTTTTTAAATTAACAACAATCAGAATATCAAATATTAAAATAAATAACTAGATCGAAAGAATTTATAACCTATTATATATCTTCTGTAATATACTTACCTGTTGGGCTGAGAAAATAAAGGAAAATAAGCTTTGATTTAGCCTGGTTCAGATATTGCATCAATTATTAGGATCTGAATGAAAAATCAAATCCCTATGGTAGAAAACAGATGAAGAAAATTCCCAAACAACAGCCCTACATTAAATGCATAAACAATGGAATATTAACCTCGAGTCTACTTTAAATTATAAGAATCAAATGAAGGACTTGAAAGATGTTCAGCCCTTATTGGATGGGGATTTTTGCTGTTAGGGCTGCAAGCACAAAACAGTCACAAAAGTAATATTTTCATTAAAGCAAAAATCTAAAAAAAAAATTGCCTTATAAAATTCGGATATGAATTACAAAAAGGCTTCAAACATCAATAACATCAGGTCCTTTTTCTGTTTGCGATTTTTTATGCTCTAGTAAACTGTGAGCTGAAGTGAGAGCAGAGCTTGATAGTCTGAGATTGTGTATAGATCTGGGCTCATGTTATGTCATTAGTGAATTGGATTCCAAAAGTTAGTACCCATGATAACAAAAAAGAAAATGGACAGAGTCCTGAGCAGGTGGTGGCCTAAAGTGGTCTCACTTCCTGACATGATTTGTGCTTAAAATCACCAATGCAGTTGAAAAATTTTGATAGATGATCATATGAAAATTAAAAGATTGAAGGGAAGAAAGTTGTTTTCTGATGTAGCACAGCTTCCACATATGGTTTAAGGGATGCTCAGATCAGAAGTGGAGGAACTGACTTATGTCCCACAGCATGTATTTTTTGAGTAAAAGTTAGGATATTTCAGTATAAGGATTTTTTTTTGTAAAGAAATTATGTACTTCGCACATTTCATTCTTTTGTGTTGTAAGTGCAAGCAAGATTTGTTGACCTCCATGAAATATCATTTTATGCAATAGAACCATGAATGAAGACTACCAAAAACCTCAGATAATTGTTGAGGAAAAACATCATTATTGTATTAGAACTTGAAAGCCTTGTTGTTTCTCTCACCATCGGAACTGTCAGCCAACATGTTTCTGAATGACAAAGATGGAAAAGGAAAAGGAAAAGGAAAAGCAAAGTAACCTCAAGTTTTAAAAATCAGCACAATCTAGCAACACCTACCAGCCATCTTTATAAATATATATTTATAATTGATCAATCAAAAAGGGTGCTAGTCAAATAGACGAGGGTTCTACTCTCCCATCAATTTTATGCAATAAAACATTCCAACTTTTGCTTTAGAAAGGTGCAATGTTCCAAAAACGGTCAACGCAGCCGTTTAAATGGTGTTTGCATGTCTAGACATTGCCCATGTCATTTAAGGGTTACACGAGTTGTTACACGGATAAGGTCCACACACTATTTTTTCCCATGTCAGCTGTTTACACTGCTGTTCTTGTTGTGATACACAGCCATTTTTTCCTTTTGTTGTTGCTTCTTCTCTTCCTTTTTCCCTTTGTCACACATTATTCAAGCTATTTGCTTGAATTAAATTACTCTTGGTTGAATATTAATTGCATATATTCAGGTAATTTAATTAATATTGTTGGTTATATGCATACCATATGTTTATATATATATAAACTACTAATTTTTCATTGAACTCCCGCTTAAACCCCCATGTAGCATTTACATGTGTAGAAATATAATCCGTGTCGTGTCGGTTTCCCGCTTTTTAAAACATTGGACAGGTGTACTTGATTTAAAAAACCAATTTTAAACAAAGTGACTCTCCATCTGTCTGAGTGGTAAAACATCAGCAACCAACAGCACAGCTAACACTTTTTTGTGCGGTCGTAAGGAAGAATTTTATTAAAAAACCAAAGGAAAAAAATAGCCATACCATATGTTTATATATATATAAACTACTAATTTTTCATTGAACTCCCGCTTAAACCCCCATGTAGCATTTACATGTGTAGAAATATAATCCGTGTCGTGTCGGTTTCCCGCTTTTTAAAACATTGGACAGGTGTACTTGATTTAAAAAACCAATTTTAAACAAAGTGACTCTCCATCTGTCTGAGTGGTAAAACATCAGCAACCAACAGCACAGCTAACACTTTTTTGTGCGGTCGTAAGGAAGAATTTTATTAAAAAACCAAAGGAAAAAAATAGCCATACCATATGTTTATATATATATAAACTACTAATTTTTCATTGAACTCCCGCTTAAACCCCCATGTAGCATTTACATGTGTAGAAATATAATCCGTGTCGTGTCGGTTTCCCGCTTTTTAAAACATTGGACAGGTGTACTTGATTTAAAAAACCAATTTTAAACAAAGTGACTCTCCATCTGTCTGAGTGGTAAAACATCAGCAACCAACAGCACAGCTAACACTTTTTTGTGCGGTCGTAAGGAAGAATTTTATTAAAAAACCAAAGGAAAAAAATAGCCATAC
>JAMKQA010039930.1:0-25984 GCA_024699735.1 Posidonia australis | reverse complement strand
GGACGAAATTCTTTTGAGGGGAATATGATGTAACATTTGTGCCTTGCTTTTCCATTTAATATAAACCATGGAATTTCTTTTAAATATTGGTGTGTGGTTTATTAATGGTAAATCCAGATTGTGCATGTTGGCGGTGGTCTCTCCCTGTGCTTTGTGCCCCTGGCTTCTCCCTTGTGGCGTGATTTTCTTTGGCTTGTGAGTCTGTTCAGCTTTGGGACCCGTGTTTGGGTGTGTGCCCACTTGGGTTTGGGCTTGGACCCGGTCAAAGAGCCAATGGTGCCCGTGACCCTCTGTTTTTCTTCTCTCCATGCCCGTGACTTACGATCGATCCTCTCCGATGCGTGTGGGCTAACGGGAGGGTTGCTCGTCCCGTCCCTTCTGGAGCAGCGAGGCTGGCGGCGGACCGGCGTGCTTCATGGGATGGCAGGCGCGGAGGTGGCATTAAAGAGGGACACGAGTCGTGTGGGGGTAGAGGGGAGAACCAGAGATAGGGGGCTAGAGGGAGTGCGGAGGTTGAGGAGAGGTCGCGCGCCGGAGGAGATCGCGCGAGTGTAGGGGAAGGCTAGTGCCGTGCACCGCCGGAGCTTGAGGATACGCGACGCTCGTCGAAGCCAGGTATGCGTTCCTCCTTCCGTTTCTTTCCTCGGTTGAGACATGTTGGGTTTAAAGGAAAAAAACATAGATAATGATGTTAAAAATCATGCAAAAATGAGGAAAATGTTGGGAATGAGAAGAATAATGTGGTTATGTTGATATCATTTTGATTCGCAGGTGTTTTGTAAGATTTTCGTGGGTATTCTTGATGCATGCTACAGTGTTTGTGTTTGGGCTTGATGCCTTTGTGATTTTTGTTAGAACAGCATGCTTAGTGGTTTTATGATCGAATTGAGGGTTTTTGAAGTAAACTTGGAGGTCTACACTCCATGTTTTATTGGTAATTTTTGTGGCATGTTTGAGGGGTCCGATCCTTACTCCCACCTTGGGGAGAAAGGGGTGGTGGTGACCTGGAGAGTTTTCTGCAACAGCAGAAAATGGTATGCCGAATTGGATTCGGCATACCAAAATACTCCCAGGTGGTGCCCCGTGTCGTGGATTCGGACGACTGGAGAAGTTCAGTCAACCGATTTGACAAGGGACTGATAAACCTGTCAGGGATTCGGAATACCAAAATTCTTCGGTATACCGAATTAGGGGATTTCGACATACCGAAACAGGATTCGGTATGCCGAATCAGAACCCTGAGCTATTTTGAGAAATGCTTAGAAAAATGATGATTAATATGGATAAATACATGATAAATGTATGAAATGCATGGAAATGAATTATAAGATGATGCATGCAAATATGTTATTTTTAATGATGTTTTCCATGAGATATTGAAACATGGCTTCTGTGTATCAACATGGACCCGTGTGAGGGGTGATTGCATGGTACAAAGACCAAGAAAGAATGTGTGGGTTTAATGGCCACAGGTAATGAATTGATGCATAATGCATGTGATTTCCAAAGAGTATTATGAATGGAAAATGGTTTTGATAAATGTTTTGAAAAGACAAATTGCATATGATTTTGAAGAGATTAAAGGAAATTGTAGGAACCACAATGAAACCAGGACTTGCCGACGAGGTAGTAAGACCTCTAGAGATGTCGGGGACGTGTCCTTGGTTGTGGTTGCCGAGTTTGCGGTCCGGGGTAGGAGCCTCGAGACTATGGTGGTATTGTACGACCCAGGGTATGAGAGACCTAGACTACCCTTAGTGCCGGTGCTGGACGAGTCTGGGGTTGGAGTCCCCAGGTGCTCGGGCACAAGGGCATCTTTTGGGATGCACTCCATGCTTGTACCAGTGAGGGTACATTTTGAGGCTGTGGGCGGGGCGGTTGAACTCCAGCGCGGGGTGGTTCTCCGCGGCACTGGAGTGTGGGTGTGGTGACATGGAATCCTCACCAGCTGCTTGAAGCCAGGTCGATCGCCTGTGGCCAAGGTGATGCGACCAGGTTTGGAATGGAAAAGTGTGGATTTGTGTGTGTGGACTAGTTCCTAGCCCAGATTGTGATAAATTGTGCTAATGGTTTTAAAATGATGTTTTAGGTTAGGAAACTAGATGAAATGATTTGCTTCTCTAGTGTTGAGAATAAAGGTTTATGAATGAGCATGAGGTTTTGAAAGAAAAAGAAAAGAAAGTTTGAAATGCCATTGTTTTCCATGTTTTTCTAATTGGACATGTGGTTTTGGCAATGGTAGTTGTCTGGCAATGGTTTTTTTTGGGTTTTAGTGTTGTTTCTGGGGCCCGTACTGTGTGACATTCCTGTCACTCACGTGTGTTTTCCTTGTCCTCTTTGTTTCAGGTGCTCAGGTGATAGGAGCAGTCTAGTTTGGTGCATCTTTTCGAGCCACGTTTGCCACACATAGGTCTGGGCGTTTAGCTTTATTTATTTTATTCTGTTATTTAGATCCTTTTAGCTGTACTTGGGTAGTTCTTGTACTATTGTGTAGCACTGGGGTGTTACATGATGTGGATTGGGTCAAACAAAAAACAGCATAGCAAAGTAGAAAACTAACAGATAAAAACAATTGACTATCAACAAGATAAATGATGTGAGATGGGTAAAAACACAAGTTTTGGCACCTACTCTTTGCTAAATAGACTCCTAAATTTTAAATAAATATGATATAAAATGAAATGTAGGGCTATTTAAATTTAGGAATGTATATTGCATTTTAGTTGAAGTTAGCCTACCATGCCATCATTAGCTATGTCAATTCTATTGAAGCTCAAGATAACATTAGATTTCTTTTGAAACCGAAACTCTGGTGCCATTTCCATTACTTTTGAATATATTAGGATTTTCCATTGTTTTGCCACTCAAACCAAAGAGTAGGAAAGCCTGAGATGAGAATAGTGCTAGCGAACTTGCAAAAAGATGATTTAAATGTATTCAAGTTCTTATAATAATACTAAAAATTGTTCGAATTCACCTTAATAAGGAAAAAAACATATTTGACAATGTAAAAGTGCTAGAACCAACTTTCTTGTGACAATGTACACAAAACAACATGAAATTGAAAAACAACAATTATTAGTTTAGTATTTATCCAATAATGTAGGAAATTATCTGCACCTTTCAACACTTGTTGACAGTCTTGTCGATGTTTCTACGCAAGTATTAAAAAAGCATGGTTGTTTTTAAATATTCGATGTTTTGCTGTTATAATAAACAATGAATAATTAAGAAATAAACATGCAATATTACATGAAAAAAAATAGAGAAAATGGGAAATTTACAATACCAAAAATAGAATAATACAAGACAAAGAAATAGAGAGGGAAGTTCAGCTTAGATCATACCTTCACACATAGGTAAGGAATAGATACTGTCTTAAATAGAAATCCAACAATGATGTAATATGATGGAGCTTTGCTTTGATGTGTGCAGGAATGAGTCTTTTTTGTGCTACCAAATTTATTTTAAATTATTAAGCTTCATTGTTATAAAGAATTTTAACCACAAAAGGCTCTCCAGTGTTCATTAATGAACTTCCAAAATTTCCCCTTTAATTGTTTACAAGTATATGCTATCAAAATGGATGTTTTAGTGACTAAATTAAATAAAATTTGTAACGAAAACATGATCGTAGAAAAATATCTTTAATTTTGCTATTTCACTACCACATCTTAGAAGGACTGCAACCAAGATAATATGATTTAAACAGTAGAAGAAAGTATTTTAGTCAAGCAGCAAGGATTACCACTTTCTATTGTTATCCACTAAAATCATTAATCCTACAACAACTACACTTTCATTGCCATCTACAGCCATAGTCCAAATGCAAACAATCAACACAGTGGATGGAAATATCTGTGTGATGGCAACATGGCACCAAATGTTCCAAGGGATTAACCACCTAAAGATAAGAGAGAGAGAGAGTGTGTGTGTGTAGTGACAAACCTTGAAGATATGCTGAAGGATGAGGAAGCTATGCTGGCGAAGTTACAGCTGAGGATGAGGAGGACAAAAAACCATGACCACCCAAGGAGAATGTAGTGAGAGGGAGAGACGAGGAGGTGGTGATAGATGGGAGGCAACGACGAGTAGGAGGCAGCGATCAATGGGGACACAATGAGAGGGAGATCTGAGTGGGAGAGATGAGAGGAGAGATGAGAGGGAGAGAGAAGGCAGATGAATAAAGGGAAAAGTGGCCCGTCGATTGGAATTTTATTCCAAATTTAGCGAGGACATATAGCAAGGACATATCTTCGCTATTTACTAGCTAAATAACAGGTGAGGACATAACGAGCATATACCCATGCTAAGTTCTCGTAACATAAATGTGAGGGCTAGTCCTCATTATTACCATGCTATATTTCCTCGTTATTTTTTTACGAGCATAGGTCCTCATCATGTCCTCACTAAATGTCTTCGCTAAATCTGGAATTTCTAGTAGTGCGCATTTGCATACTTGCATTGTTTTATCACATTCACTTGCATTCAGTTTTCCTTATCTTCTAATTTCAAATAGATTAGGTGGTGACTCCATTTTCCTTATCCTTTCTTTTGTTTTGCTATTGCATTTGGTATTGTCGAGTTGAGCATCCTTCCTTGGATTAGCCATCTCACTGTGACCTTATCAGTTCATGCATTTGGCCTTCTGCGCCTTGCACTATGTCAATAGCCAACATAGTCACACCCATATATTATACAAAAGCCTAGGATGACAAAATATGATGAGAGAGTATGTTGGTGTAACGACCTAAGTTTTAGAAGTAGTGCTTTGGCCAGATAATTAAGGTGAAATTTAGGCATGATAGGCTTTGGGTGTCCCAATGCCTAACGTGGGACACGTTCCTAGTAGTGTCTGACACTTGGATTGTGGGTTTTTGGCCTTTTGGTGTGGTGTGGTTTGAGTGCTATGTTGGCCCTCATAGGAGTTTTGTGGGTTTCCCTGGGCCATGGAGGTTTGGTGGTGGGTCCTTGGTGGCATGAGTCACACAGATGTGGAAAGTCGCGTGGTTGGGTCTTGTGTTGTGCTCCTTTCCTTCTTTCTTTCTTTTCCTTTCTTTTCTCCTTTTTATTTTTCTTCTTTTCTTTCTTTTTCTCTCTCCTCCCACTTGCCCCGCCCACCCGTGCCTTCCTCTCCTCCTTCTTCTACACTCTTCTTCTCCTCCTTCTTTGTCAGAGGGGGGACGAGGGAGGGAGAGATTTGAGAGGGGACGAGAGAGGGAGATGAAGGGGAGGGTGATCAGAGAGAGAGTGGAGACAAGAGGGGGAGATTAGAAATGAGAGAGAGGGAGAGGGAGATGGCCGGAGAAGGGAGGAGGAGCCACCGCCTTCCAGCTTGCTGCTGCCTCGCCGCCGTAGTAGGGAGGAGGAGGAGGAGGAGAGGAGCTACTCGTGGCTGGGAGGTGGGAGGTGCATCGCCATTTTGCCGTTCGTCGCAGCCACGTCTTCAGTGGAGGTATGCATTCCTTAGGTTTTCATTTAATTTCCATTCTGATGTCTATGGGCATGACAGTGTGAATTGCATGTGTGTGGATGCTTGGATTGTATTTAGGAATTTTTGGAGATTTATTGTGGCATTTATAGCCATTTATGATGGTTGTTGGTTTTGGTTCTTTTTTGACCTCTCTATGCTTGGAAATTCATATCTCCTTGTGTGGTGAATAAATTTTAGTTTTGTTTGTTGGATTTTGGTGTAAACTCGAAGGTCTACAACATATATTTTGGGTGTAATTTTTGGTGGTTGTTTGGTGGGTCTGATCTTGGTTCCCACTTTAGGTGAATTTTGGGTCCCCTATCTCAGGCTGTCTGAATTCTGACAGAAAACTACGGGCACTGGCCAATTGCGTAGACCACATGCACAGGTCCGACAGCAGTTTTGGCCCCCGGTCTAGACTCTGTTGGAACTCATACAAGATTTCCTAGGACACGGGCCAATCGCACGACCCCAATGCATTGGTCGGCTAGGGTTGCCAGGGTGTTTTCGAAGGCTTTAATGGAATAAATGATTAGGATAACCATTAGAATAATTGTAGGATTTGCCTAAAATGAATTAGTAAGATTCCACTTGGGGTGTGGGTAGAATAAAAGATGAAATGATTTATAAATAATAGGTTCTTTCCCTAGTTGGTTTAGATTGGACTTTAAGGATAATGATGGTATCCCTAGGTCTAGGGTTTGTGTGGTTTTGCGTGCGATGCACTGAATGGAGCATTTAGTGGCACTATCCCGAGTGTCTGAGCCGATCTACTTATGCTCCTGAGAGACAGGAGCCAGTAGGTGTGTTTCACTTGGTGCCAAAGCGTATTGTTCTGGTTATATTTGCTTTGCTTTGGTGTCTTTTGAGTGGGTTTGACACTCAGAGGATGCTTTGTTGCTGTTTTCTCTGGTAGTAGTCGTGGGTTGAGTGTGGTGCTTGTGAATCGAGATGCTCCCAAGGTGTTGTTGCCTGGGCCTGATAGGAGAGTTGTCAAGGCTGTGTTTTGTTTGTGGTTTCTCAGCCTTTGGTTTCCATGCCACTGTTGGGCACAATGTTGGTTGAGTTTTAAAGGACATTTAATGATTTTGAAAAGGTTTTCCAAAGGAAAGTTTTGGAAAGAGAAAAGTACATATTTGAAAATGGTTTTGGAAAGAGTTTTCTGGTGTTTTCTATTTGCATTGGGGGCCGAGATAGCTGAGGCTGAGATTCATCAGGTCTTGGACGTATGATACTCCTTGACTGTAGTTTTGAGGCTAAGGTTGTGGTCCACTAGTTGAGGTGTTTCGTGCATGATGGGGAGGTATGATACTCCTGTTGTCGCTGTGCGCACTGAGGCACGAGTGTTGTCGGGTGTAGAGGTATGAGACTCCTTCCTGAGCATAGTGTTGAGGACGCCGTGAGGAGGTGTACCCTGTGGTGGCCAGTGCGGGTGGGATGTACACCCCGTAGCTAGTAGCGTCTTGAGAGACAAGGCTACCTTCCCAAGGAGTGGTTGGCGTTGTTGAGGGTTCTCTAGGTGGGAGAATCGTAGGACAGTGATTGCTCCTACATAGGGTGGCTTCACCATGGCAGTGTAGACATTGTGGTCACTCCTCAGTGGACTGCTTGTGGCCAGTGTTGTCTGCTCGGTGCCGAGCAGTTTGACACACTATTTGTGCTTGTGTTTGTGCAGAGTCCTGGTTCAGGAAATCAGAGTCTGGGCCTAGAGGAGGCCGTGGCTTTGGCCCTTGTTGAGGTGTAGTGCTTTGGGAGTGGTGGCTCCATTGTTTTAGGAGCGTTGGCTCCATTGTTTTGGGGTGGTTGCTTCGTTGTTTTGGGAGCAGAGGCTCCATGATTTGGTGTGCTTGGGTCCAGAGGGGACCATGTTGTGCAGAGCAGAGTCTCTGTAGTTGTGCTTCTAGTATTGTTTTGGGCTTGAGATGGCAAGAGTAGCTTTCTCAGGCATGCATAAAAGGTTTTAAAATTTCATGCACATGGTTTTGCAAAGGAAAAAAAAGAATGGTTTTAAAGGCATGGTTTTGTGATTTTGTGGCCTACTAGGTAGTGGTAAACTGCCTAGTTTGGTGTTACGGCATCCAAGAGGGATGCCAGTGCTTATGTGCTGGGCATCGGTAGATTGCCCTTTTGGTTTATTAGCATCCTGGTGTGATGCCTGTGCTTGGTTGCCCTTAGCATAGGTTGCCGAGTTGTACGTGGGGGCGTGCTGGCTAACTGCTGAGTGGTCACTCACGTGTGCTTTGTTTTGTGTGTTTTGGTAGGTAAAGGATAGTAGTTGTTGGTTGCTAGTGCATATAGGAGGAGTCACGCCACCACACATCAGGGATCCAGGTAAGTGTTAGTTTAGTTTATCTCTGTTGTTTATTAGTTTTATTTCCTGTTGAGAGTACTTAGCCTTAGCTATATCATTAGTGTAATTGTTGGTTAATAACAAAGATAAAAATGATTAAAAATGAAAATTTATAGCTAAGTTTTGTGGTAGCGACTTGGGGGTCGTTACAGTTGGGATTCTCATCACCTCTCTTTATGGCAATGAGATGTGTCATTGATCAACCAGTGATGAGACCCACTTCCATCGTAATTGGTGTCAAGATGTGTCATCACTCATAGAGGCAACAATATGGTTTTTCACAATTTTCCTCGTCTTTTACCTTAATCTAAAGAGAAGCATTAAAAATCCAAATAAACTTCAGAAATTCCATAAAATCGTTGTCTTTAACTTCAAAATACTCAAATCTACCACTAATTTGAGTAAATGAGAATGCTAACCCAACCACAACTAATAAACTCACATTAAGAAAGATGTTCAAGGTACCTAAGTTTGCGACTAGTTTGAGTGTGTTAGCTCTGTCATAGATAACGAACCTAAATCAAGTAAAATCAAATAATGTTTTTAAATAAATCCTGGAAAATGTGTTAAAAGTCCTTAGTTATGTGATTTAGGGTACCTTAAAGTTTCCTATCTTTAATTAACTCTCAGAAATGCTAAAAAGGGATATCTACAAATGCCCCTCCTTTGAGTTGATCTTGGAACTAGATTAACTCCAAGGTAAGAATGATATCCCCATTGAGTATTTCTTGAAATAGGGAGCTTGCTCACAAACAATCAGCCACAAGGGGTGAAAGATATGAGAAAACACCTTTTTGGTTTCGAAAGATTATCACATAGCCAAAAGGTGAGACCTACATGGTTTTGGGAATTTATCACATATCAGGTGGTTGAAAAGGTTGAACAGATTCGATTTTAGGACATTGTCACACAGCAAAATGGTTCAACCAAAATGCCATCATATTGAAGGTTCAGGCATGGAGGGGTCAAGCAGGTTTCGGAGTTATGTGTCACAACCGATGTCAAGACTATGTCAACCATGTAAAGATAGCTTCAATGGGGTAGAAACTAAATGGACTCATTATGGGGAAAATCGATAGATAAAAAATGTGGCATCCCACTTAAGAGCTTACTATTGGAATAATGAAAAGATGGTGGAATTTGAACTAGTTTTAGGAGGGTCACATGCTCTAAGGGTTTGTAGCACTCTTGAAGAACATTGCTCCGTTTGTGCTTCATTTCCAATGATATGAGAAGTAATGCATCGATGTATGATTCAAGCAAATAACGCTAATGTAGGGTCAACATTCAATGCAATACAAGGTCCATATGATAGGTTAGGCTAGCGACGTATGGTTGGCCCCAGATCATATAGACACATGCAAAATGAATGAACGTAATTCGTTGTGTTCAAACGTTTTCCATCCTCAAGTGTGACCAGTACTCTCGAGAAAGGACCATCTTTCCATAACTCAATTTGGCAAGTAAAGGTGTTCTATGAATAAAGAACCAGGTGAGGGAGTGAACCCTTCCTTTGCCAAACCAATGTTTTCCTTTTGGTCAATGTGATGTGTCAGTATACACTATATGAGCTCCAAAGGTGTGAGCTCATTCTTCAATCTAGCTCTATTTGGAGCCAAATGTTTCACCATTCGTCATAGGGCCTGGAATGTGTAATGTACATAATCATGGTGGGACTTTTGTTCCAATCACCTATGCATGAGGCACCAAGGTTGTCGCTGCTCCATTTGGCAATGAGTTTAGTCACTAGTTGCGGTGGCGATGTAGAAACTTCTTCCTATTCCGACTCAAATTCGAATTAGTTCTCAAAAGGTATATTAAGAGTGGGCCATACCCAACGTATTAGAATATAATGTACTCATTTAATCTTCTTTTCCCATTATCTTGCCTTAATTATGAAGCTCCTGTTATTTTACTCCTCTACCTTACCATGGAGAAGGTGGTTGATATACCTAATCACTTGATGCAGACATTTTTTTTCTCCTTGTTTATTTGAGAATCAGGTATGCCCGTTTTCTCTCCTTGCTTATTTTCTTTTGCTTTGTGTCTAACCCTGCATTTAATTATTTGAGTGTTGTAGGTCATAGTGAATCTTATTGAGAGCCTGAACTTTCATAATTTATCTACTACAGCCTCCCATGGATGTCACACTTGCTTAACCATGCAGAAGACAATAGACACCTCTTCAAATCTAGCGGCTTTGATAAACCACTAGATCTAATAAGCATCCCTTTACCTTAGCCATTATTTCACACATTGATGACTTTCTAGAATAACTCCTCCAATACCTTTAAGTTCATTTGTGGGGAGACTCTGATCACATGAGAGCAGGCAACTTCACTTCTCAGCCTAGCCATGGAGTCAATAACAATGTCAGATGACCACTTTGCCATATCTATTTGAGACTGTGGATACTAGAAGAATTGGTTTGTTCCTGGTCGAGGGTTAGGTAGCTAGCAAAGCCTTGGTACATGGAGGAAGACTCTATCTATAAGGCTTATGACAGATTATTTGCTGAGAGCTTAGTCAGATAGAATTGTAAATGTGTTTATTCATGGGTGTCGATGAGCTTGTGTTGTCTGTTGATGACCACTTCACCTTGGATCTTCATCATGTCGATCTCCATATGTTGATGGTGGCTCATCTTGACTTGCATTTAACTCTCGCTGTGCTTGCATATACTATGGAGGGGCTATCTAGTGTTGGCAAAATTGCCTCATCTCGATTTTGATGATAACAAAACATATTCGTGAGCTAACCTTCTTAGTAGATTAATGAAGAGTTTTTCATGGACTTTGGAAAAGGAAGAAGGCGTGAATGGAAAAAGAAGATATTTTTGTGGAAGATCAAGGCAATTCAAGACATATCATTTGAAGATTTAATGTAATGCCCTAGTGCTACACAATAGTATATAAACAACACAAATAATTTATTTAAATATAATTTGGGTAGAATAAACAATTAAATAATTTCAAAACATAACCCAGACCAGTGTGTGAGTGAGTGACTCCAAAAATCACACTAGAGAAAGGCTGCACCTCCAGCTATGCGCCTGAAACAAACAATTTAAAACCACCCGTGAGTAATGTCAATGTCACCCAATACGCGCCCCAAAACTCACACACTAAATCGGCAAACCTAAACCATTATCAAAATCACAAGGACAACACGATTCTCGAAAAGCCAACATACGCAACAGGAGTTAAACATTTATATATCATGACTTTTAAAAACTCTTTTGTCATTTTCTTTGAAAATCTCATGCACATTTCCAAATCACTTTATACATTTCAGGAAGCCATTTTCTCATTTAGAAACTAGCCTAAAGCACAAATCATCTCATCACAAAACAAGGCTAGAAGCTAGCAAACACACAAATCTCAATCTATCTCAGAAACCTACCGTATCACCCTGACCACAGGTGACCGACCTAGCCTCAAGCAGTTGGCGAGACTCCATCCCCATCCACACTACAGTGCCGTAGTGAACCACCCCGCGTAGGAGTCCAATCGCCCCAGCCGCAACCTCAAAGTAGCGTACCCTCTGTGACCATGCCAGTGGAACATTGTATGGCTCTTTTAGGTGCGTGGAAGCACACGAGGAGTCCCGATATGGTCACGGCGAAGATGGTGAATCCAGACAAGGAGACTAGACTCAAAGACACCAAGGAAAGATAAGAAAAGGAGCCGCCACCTAGTCTTTTAATAGGAAGACAAGGAAAACCAAACACCAAGGAAAACCTAAAGAAAATCAAGGCAAAGAAAACACATGTATGCTCCATGCCTAATGGATGCAACACTTGACCATGGACAAGTCTTCCTGTAGCTCTCATGGCTAAACTAGAATCACTTGGGAAGCATCGGGCAAGCACTTTCTCAACATCAAGACATCAAACACACTGTGCCGCCTGGAAGCTCCGAAGATAGATCCAACCTGTAGGCAACTTCTCCGACCCTCCTAGAATCACTTGGGAAGCATCGGCCAAGCACTTTTCTCCTTTTTCTTTCCGTCTTGTTCCCCTCTCTCTTTTTTTTCTCTCCCTCACAAGCCACCCCATCCCATCTTCTTCTTCTTCCACTTTCCCCATCCATGCCACCAAGAGATGGCGGCCCATGCTTCCCCGTCTCTTCCGACATGATGGGTGGCCGACGCCATGCAAGCGGAAGCGGAGATAAAGAGGTGGGGAGATAGAGAGGGGGAGAGGCGAGTGAGTGAGGAAGGACTGAGATGTGAGAGAGAAGAAGGAGAGGAAGAACTACGCGCGATAGAGGAGGTGGTGGTTTGTGTGGTTCGCCAATGGAGAAGGCTTCGCTAGGGCAAGAGGAGTTCGTCGGAGTGTGGGGAAGGTCGCTAGAGTGGGGTCTGAGGTACGCAACCCTCTTTCTCTCTCTCTCTCTCTTCCATGCTTTCAATTCATTATGTTAAATGCATGAAATGATGGGAAATGCATGTAAAATCATAGAAAAATAGTAGAATTGACGAGAATGAGTTGAATAGCATGAAAACATAGATATGATGCGGTTATGATGGAAATTGGTAAGATTATGCGAGTTTTTTGGATGAAGGCTCGAGTAGCCGTTTTTGAGCTTCATTTCTTTGTGATTTCCGTGTGGATTGTATAGTTAATGGTTTGATGAATGGTTTGAGGGGTTTTGAAGTAGACTCAAGGGTCTACACCCCATGTTTTATTTGCATTTTATGATGCTTGTTTGAGGGGTCCGTCGGAGGCTCCCACTTCCGGTGAACGAATGGTTTGTTAGCAGGGGCCGTGTACAGAACACGGGAGATTCGACATGCCGAACTGAGTATGGCATACCGAATCCCTATCAGTTGGTGCAAGGGCACTGGTTTTGGTAGATCAAATACCTTTGGTCGACCGAAACAGGGGGTTTCAGTATACCGAATCAGTGATTTTCGGTATACCGATTTTTAATTCGGTCTACCATTTTCATCCCCTGGCCCATGTGAATAGATGGGCATAAATAATGGAAATAAAAAGATTTTAAATGGACAATGAACATGTGTTAGTGGTGTTTTCCCTATGTAAATGACATGGAGGAATGTGGAACCCAAATAAGTGTATTTAGGGATGGTTTTGGGTTTGAAGCCCTAAAAATGAACAAAAGTGATTGAATGGATGGTTTTTGAGTAATTTTCTACATGAGACTCAATTTATGATCTTAAAGCGTGGTTTTTCATGATTTTGAGTTGGGGCCCCTAATGAGGGTCAGGTGTTGCATGTCGAAAAATTCCTACAACCAAGAACATGAAATGAAAACTGTTTTGAAAATAAAACACTAATAATGTGTTGAAGAACCATGGGGGTTTGTGTCGACAATGTGGTAGAAGTATGAGGCTCCAATGAAACCAATTGTCAGATACGACTGTGGTTGCCTAGCTTAAAATGGTGTAGGTTGAGCCTAGGTCATTGAACCTAGTTGTTCGGGTCACCGAGCGCGTGATGGTGTAGGCTCAACCTGGGTTATTGAACCTAGTTGTTCGGGTCACCAACGGTGTAGGCTGAGCCTAGGTCATTGAACCTAATTGTATGGGTCACCGATGGGACGTTAGATAAAGACGCATCCTTGTGCATATATTAAATAGATTGAGGTCGGTTGGTCGGGGTAGTGGCATCTTGCAGGGGGAATTTCACCACGGCAGTGCAAAAAGGTAGGGGAAATGATGTCCTTGCTTACTGCTTGTGTGCCTAGTTACCCTTGATCAAGATAACATGAATAAAGAAAAGTGGAAATGAATAAGAAAAGAATGTGATTATGAGAAATGAAAAAGAAATGTGGTTTGGCTAGGATTGGACTTATGAATGGTCCTAAAATCCTAGAATAATATAATGATTGTGTTTTTACCAGATTCCAAGTAGTATTTATGATTTTGGTTTTGAGCCCAAGAGGCATTGTGTTTTAGGTTGAATCTGGTTGGAAATGCAGTTTCTCGAGATATGAGTTTTGAAAGTGGTTTTGGTCTTGGGAAGAAATCCCAAGCAACAAAAATAAAGATGACTTTTGAGAAAGAATATGGTTTTGGAAACGATTTCTAGATATTTTAAAAGAAAAAAGGGAATGATGTTTTAAAATGAATTTTCAAAAAAGGAAAATCAAATTTTATAAATTGAAAGCTGTGTTTTTAGTAATGTTGCAGGATTTTGTTGTTTCTGTGTTTGGGGCGCGTACTGGGTGACTTAGATGTCGCTCACGCGTGCTTTGTTTGGTTTCAGGTGCAGATCGTGTGCAGTCGAGTTCCGGTGACGGAGTAGGAGCATTTAGCCACACATCGTTTCATGGAGGTGAGCCTTAGTTACAGTTATTTAATTTCATTGTAATTAGTGTAATTTTGCTTATGATACTATGATTTAGGTAACGTGCCTAGGACCAGGGCGTTACACCAAATCTTGCTACACCTTTGGTTGGTGATACCATTAGAAAGACAAAGTCTCCCACCTCGAATTCCAAAGGTCTATGCCTCTAATCAGCATAACTTTTCTGCCTGCTCTGTGCAGCTGCCAATCCCTTTTTGATTAGATCTACTCTATCTGCAGATTGCTGCACAATCTATGGACCCACGAGCAGTCTCTCGCCTACTTCATCCCAACAAGTCGGTATCCTACAAGGTCACTCATACAGTGCCTCATACGGTGCCATACTAATGCTGAAGTGGTAACTGTTATTGTAGGGGAACTCAATCAGTGGCAAGTGTTCTTCCCAACTTCCTCTAAAGTCCAGACTGAATGCCCTCAACATATCCTCCAGAGTCTAAATAGTCCTCACAGTTTGCTCATGCGTCTGAGGATGGAAGGCCATGCTGAAATTCGGAATAATGCAAAAGGCCTCCTATAATGCTCCCCAAAACCTTGAAGTAAACCTAGTGTCTCTGTCAAAATCAATCGACTTTGGTACACCATGTAATCAGACTATCTCAACAACATACAGATCTGCCAACTATGGTACTGGAATGTTCACCCTCATCGGCAAAAGTGCGTTGACTTCGTGAGCCAATCCACGATCACCTAAATTGCATCATTCTTTCTCCTCGTCTTGGGTTGACTTGCCACGAAGTCCATAGATACATGCTCCCATTTCCAGACTGGAATGTCTAGAGGTTGCAACACTCCTCTGGGCTTTTAGTGCTCGATCTTGACCATCTATCAAGTTATACATCTCATTACGTGCTCAACAATCTCTTTTTTCATTCCAAGCCACCAAAAGTTCCTTTTCAAATCTTTGTACATCTTGGTGCTCCCTGGATGGACAATGTATCTAGACTTGTAGGCTTCATCCAGCAATTTCTATTTCACTTCTTCCACCTGAGGCACATATAGGTGTAGGTCGTATCTAAGTCCACCATCCACGCCAATAAAGAAGTGAGGCACTCCTCCTGCCTCTATTTTGGTCTAGATGTCTTGCACAAAAGTATCCATTCGCTGAGCAGCCGCAATTGCCTCTAACAATCTTGGGCAGATAGACAAATTCCCCCCCTAAACTTTAGCTGGTCCCTAAGACTGCCTCCATGGTCTGCACTCCACCAGCTCCTCCAACATGTGCCATTCCTTGATCATTAGACTGGCTATCATGTGAGTGCACCTGTATAGGGCATTCACTACTACATTAGCCTTTCCAGGATGGTAAGATAGGCTAAAGTCGTAGACCTTGAGGTTTTCTATCCACCTTCGCTGCCTCAGTTTCAAATCTTTTTGCGTGAAGATGTATTTCAAGCTCCAATGATCTGTGAATACCTCAAATTGCTCACCATACAGGTAATGTCTCCAGATTTTCAGTGCAAAGACCACCACAGCCATCTCCAAATTGTGAGTGGGGTAGTTCCTTTCATGATTCTTCAATTGGCGTAAAGGATACGCCACCACTCTACCATTCTGCATTAACACACATCCCAACCTTGTTCCACAAGCATCACAATATACTACAAAACCACCACTCCAAAGGATAGAATCAATACTGGAGATGCAACTAGACGAGCCTTTAACTCTTTGAAGCCCTCTTCGCATTGCCAGTCCCAGACAAACTTAACCTCTTTTTGCGTCAACCTGGTCCAAGGTGTTGCTATCTTGGAGAAATCCTGTATGAACTTCATTAAATATCCTACCAAGCCCAAGAAACTTCTAATCTTTGTAACAGTTCTAGGCCTATCCCAGCTACTGACTGCCTCAACCATGGTTAGATCCACATTGATCACCTTATCAGAAATGATGAGGCCAAGAAATGTGACCTCTCCCAGCTAGAACACGCATTTTAGGAACTTTGCATAGAGTTGATGTTGTGTCAAGGTCTCTAGTACAATCCTCAAATGCATTAATGTGTCTCATAGTCTAGGGAGTACACTAACACATCATCAACAAATATCACCACGAACTAGTCCAGGTAAGGCCTGAATACTCTATTCATCAGGTCCATTAAAGCAGAAGGTGCATTCATCAGCCCAAATAGCATAACCAAGAACTCATAGTGGCCATATTAGGTACGGAAGGCTATCATTTACACATTGGACTCCTGTATCCATAACTGGTGATACCCTGATCTCAAATCAATCTTCGAAAAGACTGAGGCTCCCTGCAGTTGATCAAATAAGTCATCTATCCTGGACAAAGCGTACTTGTTCTTGATGGTGATCTAGTTCAGCATCCTGTAATCTATGTAGAGACGAAATGAACCATCTTCTACCCAGCAACTCCTGAAGCTGGCTCCTAAGCTCCCTCAATCCTATTGGTACCATCCTGTAGGGAGTCTTCGAAATTGATCTAGTTCCTGGCACCAGATCATTTTGGAATTCAACCTTTCTATGTGGTGGCATCCTAGGCAAATCTTTTGGAGAAACATCAGGGTACTCTAGGACCACTGGTATATCCTGTATCCTCATAGTAAATGAAGAAGACATTATCACACTGACCAGGTATCCCATACATCCTCTTGATATATGGCAGTAGGCTTTGGTTGCAAAGATTATCTTCTTCTGTTCTCCTAGCCTGGTCCCTTGCACCACACCATCCTCGACCTGGACATTCTACCATGATCCTCCATTTAGCACAGTTGATCATAATAGAATGTTGTACTAGCCAGTCCATCCTGAAGATGACATCATATTCCTGCATACCCATAATTATCAGGCTGGCCTTGAAATCTTGATCTCCCAATCTCACATCAACTGACCACAAATATCTCCACACTAGGTTGTGCTCTCCTAGTGGGGTCACCCCATCAAGATGGAAAGCCAATATAACTGGTCAGTCTCCAATCTCAGCAGCAAATGACTCAAAGATAAAAGAAAATGAACTCCCTGAGTCAAACAGAACTCTAACCTAATTACCATATAATAATATTCATCAACACCATAGGAAAACAGTGCCAGTTACAACAGTACATGAAAGATAAAGATCAGGCTACATAACACTCTACTGCTCCTTACCCTCTACAACGTCCCTAGAAAGACCAGCATCAAGAGCTGCTATGGTAAATACCCGTCCCTTGGTTGGTTGGCGAGGTGCATTCCCAGCAAGCTTAGGAGGATCAGGGCAATTGTGCTGAACATGTCCAGTCTTTCCATAGTTGTAACAAGTCATTTGTGTTGGGTTCCTTTGTCGATGATACCATTGTGTTGTCACATGCCCTACACAGCCACAGACAAAACAAGCTTTTCTCCCCTCTGTGCCGCTACTCAAACCAACCTGACTATATCCAGCACTACATCCTCTCACCATAGACTCAGAACGCTCCTTCCTTTTATTTCCAAAGCTCTTGGAACTGCCAGAACTTTGTCGTCCTGAAGTAGAAGATCATGGAGCGAACTTCTTCCCCTTGCTTTTAAGGTATTCTTCTAAGAACAACTTGCGGTCCTCTTAAAAATTGGCCACCAATTCCACTACATTCACCAAGGTGGGACTCTAGTAGCTATGAACCCTCAATCTAAGTGTTGGGGTCAATCCCTCCACAAATCTCTTAGCTCAGTGCTTCTCTATATCAAATGTCTATAAGAACTGCTCCAGCCTAGTGAAAGTCGCCTCATACTCAGCCATGGTCATGCTACCTTGCCTCAAGTTCCTGAATTCTCTGTCATGCTGATCCTTCTCATGCTCTGAAAAATATTTCTCATAGAAGGCATCCCGAAAGTTCTCCCACGAGATCATTAGGAGATCAGAATTTGGAAACTTCATTCGACATGTAAATCTCCACCACTGGTCGGTTTCTCCCTTGAACTGAAAGGTAGCCAATCTGACCCATTTCTTTGCTGGGCACTCCATACCTTCCAGGATCTTGTCAATCTTTAGCAGCCATGCCTCGTAATTTTCTGGCTTGCTTCTCCCATCAAAAGCTGGTGCATCAAGTTGACGGAATTCCTTGAGCCATGAGTCTACCTTAGTCCCCTCTGTATTGTTCCTGTTGAAAGTCTGGGCGAACCCCTGAATCATATGGCTCAACTTCTACCATATGCCTCCCTAGCCACTATCCTGCTCCTCACCAGAGCTCACTGCAGGAGTCTAGCCTCTGCCTCCTCCTCTAGGCAGCATTCTGCTAGCATTACAAACAATCAAACAAACACAAAAGCAATACATTAGCTGCAATATTCTTTGTTGTGCAATCATTTAATGAGTCACAAGTCGGACACTACTAAACTGGTGCACTTAGTGAACCTAGGCTCTGATACCACTTTGTAACACCCCAGTGCTACACAATAGTACAGAAACTACCCAAATAATTTATTTAAATATAATTTGGGTAAAATAAACAATTAAATAATTTCAAAACATAACCCAGACCTGTGTACGGATGAGTGATTCCAAAAATCACACTCGAGAAAGGTTGCACTTCCAGCTATGCACCTGAAACAAACAATTTAAAACCACGTGTGAGTGACGTCAATGTCACCCAATACACACCCCAAAACTCACACACTAAATCAGCAAACCTAAACCATTATCATCATACGTAATCGGAGAAAAACATTTATAAATCATGACTTTTAAAAACTCTTTTGTCATTTTCTTTTAAAATCTCATGCACATTTCCAAATCACTATATGCATTTCAAGAAGCCATTTTCTCATTTAGCAACCAGCCCAAAGCACAAATCATCTCATTCACAATACAAGGCTTGAAGCTAGCAAACACACAAACCTCAATCTATCTCAAAAACCTACTGTATCACCCTGGCCACAGGGGACCGACCTAACCTCAAGCAATTAATGAGGCTCCATCCCCGTCCACACTACAGTGCCATGGAGAACAACCCCTTGGAGGAGTCCAACTGCTCCAGCCACAGCCTCAAAGTAGCGTACCCTCACTAGTACAAGCATAGAGTGTGTTTACTCTATGACAGCCCTAGGTGCCTGAGTACTTGGGGACTCTAACCTTAGACCTGACCAACACCTGCACTTAAGGATCCCCGAGTTATCATCTCCTGGGCCCTATAGTACTATAACAACACATAGTCACGAGGCTCACCTCTTGAACCAAACTCGGCAAGCACAACCTAGGCCCATCCCTAACTATTCAGAGGTCTCACTACCCCTTGTCAATAAAGTCTATCAGCTTTTATATGGTTCCGACAAATCTCAGCAAATCATTAGAAACATATGTGGCTTCCTTTAAATGTCTTTTAAATCTGTATTAAAACTCATTCTTAATCATCCATTTTCACATTCATAGTTCTCATTAACTATGATCATGTTATTCATCCATTTACCATGTCCTATTCATTTCTAGGCATTTCCTACTTATTTTAGGAAATCCTCAATCCACATCCATTTCCACACATATAATGTTTATCATTTTATTGAAATCATCATCAAAGCTTTATTTCTACATAAGCATTTTCATAATTTATTTCCATGCATTATTCATGTATTTACATGTATATTCTACATTTTAATCCAAAATGCCTTTAATGAAAACAATTTTTGAGTTACTGAAAACATAGGTTTCGCTGATCATTTCTGTTTGTCGAAACAGCCACTAGATTCACTAGTCATTTTCACTAGTAGGATCTGCTAGTGGTTTCCACCAATAAATTCCGCAAGGAATTTCCACTTGACCCTTATAAGATCAGTGCAGAAAACCAAACTAAACCCATCAACTATAAACTCGTAAAATCACTAGAAAATCCACAATAATTCACGAAAAATACAAAGATCATTCAAGAACATCCAAAGCATGCATAGACATCATTTAACACCATCAAAACACAAGATTAACATGTTATCTATCCATTTTTCAAAGATCATGCATATTTCATAGGAATAGTCTGGGTAATTCCATGAAAATTCGTAAATCAACTTTCCCAACTATGACCATGCCGGTGGAACCCTGCACGGCTCTCCTTAAGGTGTGTGGAAGCACACGAGGAGTCCCGATACGGTGACAACAAAGATGGTGAATCCGAAGAAGAGGATTAGACTCGGAAACATCAAGGAAAGATAAAAAAAGGATAAGGAAAGGAGTCGCCACCTAGTCTTTTAATGGAAAGACTAGGAAAACCAAACATAAAGGAAAAAATCCAAAAGAAACCAAGGCGAAGAAAACATATGCATGCTCTGTGCCTAATGGATGAAATGCACAAATCAATGCGGGCCAGAGAAAGGGTAAGGATTCTTGTTACGCATGGGGAAGGGGTTAGGCACCCCTATGCACCCAAAGAACTCAGCCTTTCTAGGTTTCTAACCTACTAAATGGTCTATTGGGTGTGTGCTTGCGTATTCTGAATGCATATGATAAAGATGACAGGAAAACATGCCAAATCAAAGAGAAGAAAAAAAAATAAAAGGAAAAAAGATAATCCGAGGGACAAATGTAGGCATTGAGAATGTCGATTTACTGTACGCTCGTGGGTGATGAGGAAAATCGTGAAAATCGAGAAACTCTCGGAAAGCATCTTGCAAATTAGCTGAAATTTGAATAAATCTGAGAAAATCAAATTTGGGAAAATAATCCATATTCGGGACAATGTCGGCATTATTAAGCCAGTTAATGTACGCCCTCGAGTGATGGAAAGCCAAATCAAATCAAAAATGCGAAAGTGATAAGAAATCCAGGAAACGATGGGAAAACCAAGGTTGAAATGGGTTAGAAATGCGTGCACGATGCAAGGAAGAAAATACGAGAAAATATGCATGAAAAATAGCAACAAAATGTACAAAATGCATGTGTGAGTGTAAAAATGTAAATTCCAGGGGCTTTTGTGCAAAATCCCAAATTTTGATTGAAACCTAAAATTCTGAAGCTAAATCATCAAAAATACATAGAAAAACACAATTTACGTAATTTTTAAGAAATCTGGGGTCAAATGTGCAAATCTGTGTATTTTTGGTCAAATTAAAGATTCCTAGGGGTTAATATGCAATTTTGCCATCAAAACATGTATTTAATGCAATTCTGCAAAAATTCAGGGTTAGATGTGCAAGAAAAAGAGTCCATGCTTGAAAACAAAAAGTTTTAGGGACTGACATGTAAATTTACCCTAGAAAACATGCATTTAGTGTGAAATCAGTAAAATTTAGGGCTAAAATGCAATTCAGGTCACATTTGAGAAAATATTTAAATTCCTAGGGTTTAACTTGCAATTTTGACAGAGAAATATGCATAATGCTGGATTTAAAATGCATGAAAAGAAACTCAGAGGTTATTTAAAAGAAAAACTATTTTTTAATTTTATTAAAAGAAAAAAATCAACGGCTGTTGGCGACAGAACCCTGCAGTCGACGATCGCCGGGGATGCTCCGCAAAGCTTGATTGAATATCAGAACTCATGGGGAGCAAAAAAGGGAGGAGAGGAAAAGATCCAATGGTTTGGATCGAAGGTTTGATGGCTGGAACTGGTTGCTGGTCTCCCTTGCCGTCGTGGCAGCTCTCGTGATGGCGTCGGAGAAGAAGGAGGCTTCAGAGGGCTACGGCACGGCGCTCAATGGTCCAAGAAGCTTGGGAGAGCGTCGGGGATGATTTCCCCTCATCCAGCAGCAAGAATGGGTCACTCCTCTCATCCTCTGGTCCAGCCTACCGTCGACGCGATCCAACTCTAGTGGGCATGACTGTGGAGGTGATCCAGTGCACGAAGCTTGCCTTTGATGGCTCCGGAGTGCTGGGGTCGTGCTGTGGAATGTTCCAAGAGACTTGGAAAGACACGATGATGCAGGAATAGCACGATCCATCGTTGTTATCAGTCGTCTTCCCCAGCGATGGTGACGGAGCCCGACTCCGATGATCTTCTACTAGCGCCTTCCACAGCGATTGAAGCGTGGTCTCAACGGGTGGAATAGCAAAAGGAGGTCCAGGGGAGGAAGATCTAATACTTTGGTGCTCGAATCAACCAGAGGATTCGTGCCCCCACCTAAGCCACTGAAGAATTGCTCTAGTAAGGTCTGAGAGCTTGATTCCAGCACAGGAACGCCTCTGGCTCGACTAGAATTGATCGAGGAAGGTAGAGGGAGACCTAAGAAATTGTTTCTAAAGTAAATAGAGGTCTGAGAAGAGCATACCTGGACTGGCAGTGACCTTGGTCGTCGGAGCTCGTTGGAGGCCGCCGAAGCTCGCAGGAGATGGCTGGAAACTCTGATTTCTCTCCTCCATGAGCTTCATCCTTGCTCGTGGATCACTTTGGTTGCTCTGGTTGGGAGGAAAAAAGCTTTGGGGGGCTCTCCTCTCAAATTTTCCAATCTTTTCTTCTCATTTGCAAATGGGGGTTATTTATAGGCTTGCCATGGTTTGGTTGGTTGTTATGGTTAGAGTGGGAGGTGGTTAAGGTGGTTAGAGTGAAGTGGGAAGTGGTTAAGCTAGTTGGAGTGAAGTGGAAAGTGGTTAAGTTTGTTGGAGTGAAGTGGGAAGTAGTTATGGTTGTTAGGGTTTGAGATTTAATTTTAATTTTTTGATTTAGGATTTTTAAGGTTTTGAACTAATCCTAGGGTTTTGGATTTAATTTTGGATTTTATTTAAAATTTTGAATTAATCTTAGGGTTGTGGATTAATTCTAAGGTTTTTAGGATTTTTTAGGGCTTTCTTTGGTTTTTTAGGGTTTTGTTTGGTTTTTTATGGTTTTTTGAGGGGTTTTTTAAGGCTTTTATGGTTCATTTTGGGTTTTATGGTTTTGTTTGATTTTTTTTATTTTTTAGGGCATTATTAGGGTTTTGTCCAATTACAAGCATATCGGGTGTCTACAGATGCCCCTCCCTGAGCAAGGTCGATGGACGAATGGAACAGAGACCGATGCTCAGGGTTGACAGGGACACCCCACCCTTTTCTTACAAGGAAGAGAGATCGGGAGGAGGAGATCATCGCTCGGAGTTGACGAAGATGCCCTATTTGAGGCTGCAAGAAAGAGTTAGTTAATGGCAACCAGCTATCAGTCGGTTAATGCACCAGAAGTCCTGTCCTGTCTCCCTAAATGCCACAGTCGAAGCCAACATCAGAGAAACCAATACAAATGACAAATGCTGACAAGTTGACGACCAATCAGCTCTTAAAAGACATGACTGGTTATCACACTTGTCGTGAAAAGCACCAGACAAGACTCACAGTGCTTGCCGACCGAGAAGTGACTGGTCATAGAAGTCATTTGGGTAGTTCGAGCTACCAGCCCAAAATGAGGGAAGGAACAAGGTGAATGGGGAATCCATTGGGCATCACAAGTATTACCCAGGTAGTTCAGGATACCAGCCCACAGATGGAAGTTGGTGTAATCCATTTGGAGCACAACCCAAGGGGGCACCATCGATACCAAACTCTTTGAGTAAGGACTGAATGGGTCATGGTAGGTTTCGGACCTACCGACCAAGAAGGGAATAATTGGTAAGTTTCAGACTAACCGATCAGAGGGAGAATGGTAAGTTTCGGACTTATCGACCAAAGGGAGAATGGTAAGTTTCAGACTGACCGGCCAAGAGGGAGAATGGTAAGTTTTGGACTTACCAGCCAAAAGGGAAAATGGTAAGTTTCAGACTTACCGACCAAAGGGAAAATGGTAAGTTTCAGACTTACCGGTAAAAAAGGAGAATGGTAAGTTTCGGACTTACCGACCAAGAGGGAGAATGGTAAGTTTTGGACTTACCGGCCAAAAGAGAGAATGGTAAGTTTCAGACTTACTGGCCAAAGAGAGAATGGTAAGTTTCAGACTTACCAGCCAAGAGGGAGAATGGTAAGTTTCGAACTTATCGACCAAAGGGAGAATGGCAAGTTTTGGACCTACCAGCCAAAAGGGAGAATGGTAAGTTTTGGACTTACCGACCAAATGGAGAATGGTAAGTTTCGAACTTACCAGCCAAAAGGGAGAATGGTAAGTTTCGGACTTACCGACCAAAGGGAGAATGGTAAGTTTCAGACTTACCGGCCAAAATAGAGAATGGTAAGTTTCGGACTTACCGACCAAAGGGAGAATGGTAAGTTTCAGACTTACTAGCCAAGAGAGAGAATGGTAAGTTTCGGACTTACCGACCAAGAGGGAGAATGGTAAGTTTCGGACTTACCAACCAAAGGGAGAATGGTTAGTTCCCAGCGCCAAGCCAACAGGCTGAAGAAGGTAGAATCCTAAACTAGTCGAGCACATGTTGTCGTAATAATCTATTCTGCATGAAACATAAGCAACCAAACAAGCTGGCTAGAAATATTCTGATGAGTTTTCTTACCAGAGTCAATGAAATGATTACATGTATTTTAACTTGCAAAGAACCAGTAACATGACATAAATGCTAAGAATCTGCGTCATCCCTGGATCTTTTGGAGCCCGAGGCTTTGGTAAAGAGCGTACGGCTTGGGGCAGCGTTGTAGATTTGGCCATGCCTCTTCGACTTTGGTTTCATAATTTGCTGAGAAACCATTTCCCTCTATGACTGTAAGATCCTTCGATCGTATGGAACCACTGAGCAGGCGAGATAGCTCCTTAGTCATAGTGTAAGAGCCTAGGGGGTATTCTTGGAACTGTGCTAGCATCTGCCCCTGAACAAAGGAATCTTGCTGATAGCCGAACTACTGCATCACACGGACTAGGTGATATTCCACTCCACCAGTCAACCCCGACAGGACAATAAGCTGCATGTCAGCTATCTTGAAGAAGGCCTCAAAGTTATGAGTAGTCGAAGGAATAATGCGCTAGATGACTTTTTGTTCTGTCAAGCTTTCTAACCGCTCATACTCCTTCTGAACTGAGGTGAGCGTGCGTGCATGGCCACTTTGACAGTAGGCCTCAAAGGCTGACCGTTGTGGGCATATGACTTCAACACCCAGATGAGCAACCAACCACACTTGTATAAAAGCTCCACAACCATAAAAGTGCTGACAGCGCCGTAGTGATCGGTCCAGAGCCTGGTAAGTTTCTACCAAGATGACTGGGGCTAAATCTATCTAACGGGTGACAACTGCCAAAGCAATCTCGGCGACTTCAATGTTTACAACCACCCGACCATGGCTGAAAATCAATTCCCGTAGGAAGCGAACAACAAAGCCTTTCAACCAAAGCTCGTCACCCAGGGAGGCGCACATTCCAATTACTTTGTCAAAGTAAGCTAGCTGTAGTATGGGAGCATGTCCATTTGAACAGATGAGCTGACGACCACAATCACTAGTTGATAGGCCAGTTAGCTCACTCAAGACTGAGGAATTCCCGTCGTGTCGTATAAACACGGTGGGTTCGAAGAACCTCTATAGACAACATATTCTATGGACCTCCTCCAAGGTTGGGGTCAATTCGATTCTTCCAAAGTGGAATACGTGATTGTGACCACGTGTGCCCGTGCCCGACCCGGAGGGAAAGGGTTGGGGAGGAGACCACAACCATGCCAATGATGGCGAAGGCGCAAGGATAAAAGAAAAGAAAAGGGAGTCGCCACCTAGTCTTTTAATGGAAAGACGAGGAAAACCACAAAAGGATGAATGCATGAGATGCAAACGGGAAGGCTGGATGTTTGCTAACCAGAGGATGGATAAGGATTCCTATTACGCACGAGGAAGGTGTTAGGCACCCTCATACGCCCGAGAAACTCGGTCTTTCTAGTCCAAATGCTTGCTAAGGTTTAATGAATGTTTGTTAAACTGGGATCATGCTCTAATCATGCTAATGTGTATGGATGTGACAAGACTAAATGAATGTGCAAGACGATGCGTGAAAACTGCGAAGAAATCCACATGAAATCATGATAAAGTCGTGAAAATCCAAAGGGGG
>JAMKQA010039929.1:0-11361 GCA_024699735.1 Posidonia australis | reverse complement strand
GCTTAATTTAGGAAAATAAATTAACTTGATTAATTGGAATTGAAAATTAAAATATTGTTGATAGGAATTCAATTTTTGATTAAAAATTACTTTGCATGTATTAAAGTTTTATAATAATCTTGCATGATTATTTAAAATTATATCTTTTGCATGATTTAAGTTGGAAATTGGAACTTTGCTTGATTTCTAGAATTAAACTTTATCAAATAATAAAGTTTATTTGGATAAATCCTTGGAATTAAATTTCTTGCTGAAATTTAAATAACAAATTTTAAATTTTGAATTTTATTATTTGTTGTAGATTTGAAAAATGTCTAGCAAACTGTTCACAACCGAATTGGCTATGATAGAGAAATTGAATGAGGCTAACTATGAGATGTGGTATCGAAAAATCAGACATGCACTAGAATATGACAATATTGAACATGCTATAGAAGCTAATCCTCCGGAATTGCCAAATGACGCTTCTGAAGCGGAAATTAAAAAACATGAAAAATTAAAAATTGATGATAAAAAGGCTAAAAGCCTTATGTTCATGTTTATAGAGGATAGTTTATTAAAATGTTTTGAAATATACACTACATCTTACACATTGTGGAATGCTTTGAAGGAGAAATATGATAAAACAACAGAAATGACAACTCAACTTCTCCTTCAAAGGTATAACTCTTGAAAAATGCTCGAGGAACAAAATGTAGTGGAACATATAAACGGCATGATAGTTATGGCTAAGGACTTGGCTATTGCAGGGACCCCTATTCCTGAAAAACTGCAAATAGCTACAATTTTAAATAGTCTCCTACATAGCTATGACATGGTAACCACATCTCTTAGGTCAACCCCAATTCAACTTTCTGAACTGCCTGCTAGGTTGACCACAGAACATGAAATTATGGCTAGCAAAAAGAAATATGAAACCAATCTAGAAGAAGCAAATGCTACACAATGGAAGCCAAAGAATAACAAGAAGAAGAATGGATACAACAAGAACTTCAAGCCAAATCAAAGGAAAAGACTACAATGTTCTTGCCATGTATGTGGCCAATTTGGTCACTACAGAGCAAATTGCCCAAATAGGGATGGAAACAAAGGCAAGACCTCAGAACAGAAGAATAAGAGAGTCTTTATTTGTGTCACTGAATGTAATAATGTTGTAACTCCCAAAACAAATGAGTGGTGGGTAGATTCTGGTACTACAAGGCACATTGCCAAAACCAAACAAGGCTTGGAGTCATTCAAAGAATTCAGTCCTAGGGAACAACGCATCTATATGGGTAATAATACCTATTTAGATGTGAAAGGAGTTGGCACCTACCGCTTGGATTTGGGGGACAACATTATGGTACTTAAAGATGTCATTTATGCACCAGGCATGAGGCGGAATCTTATTTCAATTGGCATGCTGATAAAGAAAGGCATGGAAGTCAAGTTTTATAACAAACGTGTATTCATAGGAAAAGACAAAGAGGTCTTTACTATGGGAAAATTAGTATCTGAACAAGATCTGTTCAAACTTGTTGTATCTGGAAATGAAATAAATAATATTGATGTGGCTTCTGGTTATCTCTTGTGTTTTTTATCGGAATGTGAATTATGGCACTTAAGATTGATTCATGTTAATGTGCATAAAATGAAACAAATGGTAAAAATGAATTTGTTGTCTCATCTTAATGACAAGGAATTAGAAAAGTGTCAACATTGCTTAGTTGGAAAAATGACTAAGAAACCATTTGGAATAGGACATAGATCAGATGAATTATTGGGCTTAATTCATTCTGATGTTTGTGGTCTACTTAATGTTAAAACATATGATTTAAAGGAATACTTTGTGACTTTTATAGATGACTTCTCTAGATACATTTATGTTTATCTAATAAGCCATAAAAGTGAAGTATTGACTTGTTTTAAGAAATACAAGTTGAAAAACAACTAGGAAGAAGTATTAAGGTGTTAAGGTCAAATAGAGGTGAGAAATATAATTCTAAGGAATTTGAACTATTTTGTGAAATGCATGGAATTAAGAGGCATACAACAATGTCTTATACTCCACAACAAAATGGTGTGGCGGAAAAGAAAAACATAACTCTTATGAATTCTGTTAGATGCATGCTGTCACATTCAGGACTCTCCAAGAGATTTTGGAGAGAGGCTTTACATTCTGTTAACTAGAATACCCACAAAATCTATACCTAGTACACCTTATGAGTTGTGGACTGGATCTAAGCCCAATTTACATTATTTGAGGAAATAGGGTTCTATAGCTCATGTACTTATTCCTTGTCAATTAAGGGATAAGTTAAATGAGAATCTTGAAGTGTACATTTACAGGTTATTGTGAAAATTCTTTTGGTTATAGATTTTTGCATAAAGAAAATGGAATTATTGAATATAGGGATGCAACTTTTCTTGAAAATTTAAAAGAAAAGGAAGAAAATGAAAATGAAATAGAACCACTACTTGTAGTGGGAAATAATTATTTGAATGATATCCCGGAACATGACCCTATGATTGAGGGGGAACAAAATATGGAAAATGTGAATGAACCTATGGAAAATATAAGGGAAAACCAAAATAAGCATGTAAATGGAAATAATGGAATAATAGTTCAAAATGAACAAACTCAAAATGGAATTGAACCGGTAGAGCCTATTAGCAACAAAAGAATAAGGACTCAACCTATTTGGATGAATGATTATCATTTGTATTCTTGTGGGTCTTCATGTTTAATAGTAGATATGGAGGAAAATCACATGGAACCCATGAAATACAAAGATGCTATTGAATCAAAGGAAAAAGATTTATGACTTGAGGCCATGAATGATGAAATTGATTCAATGGAAAAGAATAATGTTTGGGAATTATGTGATTTACCTAGTGAGAGAAAGGTCATAGGATGCAAATAGATATTTAGGAAAAAGCCAAATGTTGATGGGTCTATTTGATAAGTATAAGGCTCGGTTAGTTACTAAAGGTAATACACAAAAATCGAGAATTGATTATCAAGAAACATATTCTCTGGTAACTAAGTTCGCATCTATAAGGATTATATTGACTATTGTTGTACATTTGGATTTAGAATTACATCAAATGGATGTAAAGACTGCATTTCTAAATGGTAATTTGCAGGAAGAAATTTACATGTCACAGCCTGAGGGATATCAGGTAAAAGGACATGAAGATAAAGTATGCAAATTAAATAAGTAAATATATGGTTTGAAACAAGCTTCTAGACAATGGTATCATAAGTTTCATGATGTAATTGTCAAAATGGGATTTGTTTCAAACAGATTAGACTATTGTGTATATGTCAAGAAAACTGAGAGCAAGTTTATTATATTATCCTTGTATGTAGATGATATCTTGCTTGCTAGAAATGATACTGACATGTTGAACAACACAAAGGAAGAGCTTAGCAAAAGGTTTGAGATGAAGGACATGGGAGAAGCATCTTATGTTCTTGGAATACAGATCTTTAGAGATTGAGGATCTGGAATACTGAGTATAAATCAGGAAAGATACCTACGTACAGTGTTGAAAAGGTTTGGAATGGAGAATTACTCCTCAGCCCATACACCATATGTTTTTGGGAAAAGATTAAGTAAGGATCAATGTCCTGGAAAGGGGAAAGAACCTTTGAGGGCACCTTATGCCCAAGTGGTTGGAAGTTTGATGTACGCTATGTTGTGTACACGACCAGACTTGACATATGTTGCAAGTGTTATCAACAGGTATCAAAATAATTCCGGAATAAAACATTGGGAAGTTGTAAAAAGAATATTGAAATATGTAAAAGGAACTCTGCATCATAAGTTGACTTATCAAGCGGATGAGCTTGAATTGCTTGGTTATACAGATGCTGATCTGGGTGGCGACAAAGATGATGGAAAGTCCACTTCTGGACATGTATTCATCTTTGGAGGTGCAGTTGTATCTTGGGGAAGTAAAAAGCAAGGGTGTGTAGCTAAATACACACAGGAAGTTGAATATGTTGCCTGTAGTGTAGCTGCATCACATGCTATTTGGATCATGAGATTTATAAATGATTTGACTCTCAACTTGATAAATGGTCCAACAGAGATGTATTGTGATAACCAAACAGCAATAAGTCTTGTACATAGTGGTGCAAATACAACAAGAGGACAACACATTAATAGACATTATCACTATATACGTGATATTGTGAAAATGGGGAAATAAAATTGAGTTACATACTCACATCAGATATGATTGCTGATCTTATGACAAAGGGTATTACAGCAGAAAAATTCATTAAATTTGTGAACTTAATGGAATTAAGGAATATTTCCATAGATAATGGAAATGAGTAACATTTTCATAAATAGTGGGAGTGGAAAATTGAAATTATACACTTCACGAATAATGGAAGTGGAAGATTAATATCTCCATGTATGGAACTTGTGTGTGGTCTTCATCACCAAGTGGGAGATGTTGACTGGTGGTCATGAAGACCACCGTTACAGTCAACGGTGGTTAAAGGATTTATTAGTCGGAGTTATTAGCTTTGATTCGTCGGAGTTATTGGCCGACGTAAATCAGAGAGCCGTTATTAGGAGTGGAGGGAGGTGGAGACGTTGTAGCTCCACAATATATAGACAGGAAATCAAAGGGAATATCATCGAGAAATACATACCTGATTTCCTCATTGATTTACCTCATCGGAGCTCCTATCCGACGACCTTCAGATATTATGGTGTAAGAGTAGATAAAATCATATTACTGCCAACATACCAATCTACTGTCAGATAATAAAACACTAAATACAGCTTGCAAGGATCACTTAGCAACATTTTGAATCTAAACATCCCTTGCCTCGTAGTTTTTCATCATCATCATGCCATCACATAAGAGCCTTATTCTTAATGTTCTGCTGAAGAGATTCCCCCAAGACCACGTCGTCTTCTTAAAACTTCTATAAATCCTGATAGTGAGTGAGATTCATATAAAACTTATTTTATTATTTAGTAGAACATCATGCAATACATAGCTTTGACCTGCCAAGAAATCCACAGGTATTTAGATTTGTTTTTACAAAAAAGTTGTCAATTCCTGCCTTCCAGCATAAATAAAGAAGCTTTATTAGAGACATGAGTTCCCAACAGAAAAATAAAATGCAGTAGGAAGCACAAGTAGCTTGTTCCTGATATACCAGTTCTTGCCACTTGCTAGGTTTCGTAAAAGCAGTGCACCTTTGTATCAGTATGACAATTTATGAGTTTAATTTGTCTATATACTTCTAGATATAAGGTGAATATAGAAGAGCAGCAGATATCAATACAACCACCATTAAGCCTCTGCTTCCAAACGCTCTCTATAAAGTAAAGCCTGATCTGGATAAACCTGTTAGTAAGAAGGCAGGATTATCCGATATATCACATGATTTTATTCCCAGAATATATGATAGCTTTTAGAATATAAGAAATGTGAAGGACTATCCGTAGACATCCTAATTTTACAATTTTACAGACTTACAGGATAAAGTATGGTGGCTGGACTTTTGATCACAAATGAGTTCAAACCCTAGTTTAATTCATTCAAAGTCCATGAAAGCCCACTTAAACCCATGAAGGCCCATTAAGGCTCACTAAGGCCCATTTAATTGATCTAAGGTCCATTTAATTCATTCAAGACCCACATAGGTCCATCAAGGTCCATGGAAGCCTACTTAGGCCCAATTGAGCCCACCTTTAGCCTATGAAGGTCCATTTAATTCATGAAAGCCCATGAAGGCCCATAGGTCCATCAAGGCCCATGGAAGTCTACTTAGGCCCATCAAGCCAATTTGGACCCACAAAAGCCCACAACTCCTCAAACCATTTTCTTCTCCTTCTTCCAACCTAACACCCATTCCTTCTTCCCCCTCTTCTCACAAATCTAGCCACACGACCCATTCTTTCTCCCATCTCTCCTCACTGGTTTCACCAGCCACTGAGCCACGGATCCAGCTCGAGCCCTTTGTGAACCAGAGCAACCAGAGCCACCGCTGCAAGCTTGGACAGCCGTTGGACATTGTCGGCGCATAGGAGACAGCTTGGAGACGGCAGTTGGAGTTGTTAGTCCGTTAGGGGAGTGGTTAGTTCGTTAGTGAGATAGTTAGGTAGTAAGGCTGTTAGGTCTGTTAGAGAGTGAGTGGGTTGTTACAGTGGGTCATCGGAGGTTTTCCACCTATAAAAGGAGCAATATAGGCAGAAGTTGAGGGATTTTTTTGCGAGAGAAAAACAGAGAATTCCAGAGCGAGGGAGAATTCTAGAAAGAGAGAGGAGTTCGCGGAGGTGAGAAGCGTGGGTTCAGACCATTTTTGACAAGCTACGGAGGAGGCACGCGTCGTCAAGCTAGGTACGCCCTCCTCCAACGTCATTTAGCTTGAAATTTAGTTTCCTAGAGCTTCCTTAGTCTTTTTGGCTCGTTTCCAATCAAGCCAAAGGCCTCCTTTGGTCAGAATCGCTCCCCAAACCTCGCCGTCGTCGTTTTCCGGCAATATAGGTGGGGGTGCTGATCCAGGGCTTGTCCCTGATCCTAGAACCCTAGGTCTACTTCTCCTAGTCTCCCTCTTGCTTTTCCGCCCCTCAAGTTCCCTCTCCAACCGCCGCGGAGGCCTCCACCCAAACCTCGCTGGAATCACGACGTCCCACTGGAGCCGAAGAAGAAGACTGTTCCTGGAGAAGACGCTACGCCTCCAGCCACTCCGCGGCACTCTGAGCTTCTAGAAACGCTCCGCAGCGCGTCTCAAGTACTCGTGAGCCTTCAGATCCACGCCACATTCCCTAGACAGTCGTCGTAGTCGAGATCGCTGGAGAAGAATCGCGTCGACGGCGAGCTTGGTTCGAGGATGGAGGAAGTACCCCATTCTCACTTCTGGAAGAGGAGAAGGACTCTTCTCATTGCCTCCAAGCCTCCTAGATCCCTAAACGCCGCGCCACGACCCTCCTGGAGCTCTCTTCTTCCCCGACGTCGTCGTCGGAGTGCCTCGAAGGCGAGGTAGGTGGGAGGCCCACTCCCACCGTTGGATGCTCGATCCAAACCGTTAGATCTCCTCTCCTCCTCTTCTTCTTGCTTCCCGTGGGGTTGAGATCAGACCACGGGATAGCTTACAGTGACCTCTCCGGTGGTCGTCGACGGCGAAGCTCCGTCGCCAGCGTCCGTTGCTGCCTTTTCTTTTAAAAACAATTTAAAACGTTTTTATTTTAATAAAATTCTAAAACTTTTCATCTGTTAGATTTAGGTCCTTTTTGTATTACAAATAAGTCCTTTTCTTACATTTAGGTCCTTAATCATTTTTCATAAATCGTTTGAATAAAGTTTTAACAAAAAATATTGCATTGTGCCTCCTGAGTATTCAAAATAGTGTTTTCCAAGTTTAAAAGTTTAATAAAACCCTTAGAGTTTCTTTTCATGCGTTTTAATCCAATATGTTTGCATAAAGGACCCTGAATTTTTTTGAAACCTTTCTGAATGCATATTTTGCAGGTTAAATTGCATTAAAACTCCTGGACTCTACTGAAACTCTCTAGGATACATATTTTTTTGGTTAAATTGCATTTTAACTCCTGAATTCTTCTGGACTTTCTCTAAATGCATATTTCTCTGATTAAATTGCATCTTAACCCCTGAAATTTACTGAAACTCTTCTGAATGCATTAATTCTCTGGGTAAATTGCATTTTAGCCCCTAAACTTCTCAGCTTTCACATTGAATGCTTGTTTTCTAGGATAAATTTAGTGTTTTGCCCCTGAATCCTTTTTCTCGCATTTTTACCCTGAATTTCCACTGAATTGCATTAAATGCATGTTTTAGTGGCAGAATTGTATTTTAACCCCTAGGAATCATCAATTTGGCCAGAAATGTACCTGTTTGCACATTTGACCCTAGATTTCTCCATAATTGCATAAAATGTGTTTTCCTATGTATTTTTGATGATTTGGGCTTCAGAGTTTCAGTTTTTATTCAGAATTTGAGTTTTTTGCACAAAGACCCTTGGAATTCGTATTTTTACACTTACGCATGCATTCTGCACATTTTGTCGCACTTTTTTGCCTTTTATTTTTTCACTTTGCGCACACTTTTCCACCTCTTTTCGAGCTTGGTTTTCTCGTCGCTTCCTAAATTCCTCCCAATTTTCGCCTTTAGATTTGTTTTGGCTTTCCATCGCCCAAGGGTGTACAGTAAAAGGCTTAACAAAGCTGACATTGTCCCGAAGCGAGAATTATTTTTCCTTTTTTGGTTTTCTCAGATTTATCCCAATTTCCACTGATTCGCGAGACGCTTTCCAAGAACTTCTCAATTTTCACGATTTTTCTCATCGCCCAAGGGCGTACAGTAAAGCGACATTCTCAATGCCTACATTTGTCCCTCGTATTAACTTTTTCCCTTTATTTCTTTTCTTCTCTTTGATTTGGCATGTTTTCAGTCATCTTTAGCATACACATTTAGAATAAGTAAGCACACACCCATTAGACCATTGATAAGTAGGGAACCTAGAAAAACCGAGTTTTCTCGGGCGCATGGGGGTACCTAACCCCTTCCCCATGCATAACCAGAATCCTTACCCTTTCTCGGGCCCGCATTCATTTATGCATTTTATCCATTAGGCACAAAGCACACATGTTTTCTACATCCCGTTTGCTTCTTGGTTTTCTTGTGTGTTTGGTTTTCCTCGTCTTTTCGTTAAAAGACTAGGTAGCGACTCCTTTCCTTATCCTTTCTTATCTTCCCTTGGTGTCTCCGAGTCTAGTCTTCTTGTTCGAATTCACCATCTTCGTTGTGACCATATCGGGTCTCCTCGAGTGCTTCCACGCATCTGATAGGGGAGAGCTGTGTAGGGTTCCACCGGCATTGTCACACTATCACAACAAGAATTATATCATAATAGTTTTATAAGTATTTCAAGTCGCAATTGACAAGTATGTGCGTTTCACTTAAAGTTTGTCGCCCTTGAGGCCTTGACGTTGATAATCATTTCTCCATATTGCATAACATAACCAACTGGCAAGGAAATAGCAAGGACATAGTAAAAGATGTAATAATATCAAGAATTGTCACCAGGGATGAAAGTAAAAAGAACCAACAACATAACAACTTTTAGAAAATAAGAAATGCCTAAGGACTATCACAATGGGTATCATATCACAATAGTTGCAAAAGAGTAACATATACCATGTCATTGTTGTTCAGTTTCCATGTCATTGCTAAGCTCATAATCAAATGGGCTAGATCCGTCAATGTTGTTCAATTTCCATGTTCAATGTTAATGATTATGTTTTAATTGTTATAGGCCACTTAATTATATAAAGAACCTATGGTAGTAGAATGATGAACTACATCTGGCATTACAGGGGCACAACAGGTGTAGTCAACTCCTATTGCGAAGGATGTACTTGTAAATAATTATCATAAAATTAATTTTACAATAATAATATACACTTCTATGTCATTATCTTTAACTAATTTCTTGTGTTTATTTTTACAATATAGGTATACCGAATTGTACCAAGAAAAATATGAGGATGACAATCTTGGTGAGCATTCAACGTTCAAAAAGAAACTATGGAAGTAAGTTTTAAAGGAAAAGAACATGGATAGTTTGTCAAAAAAGTAAGGCTTAGATGATCTTCATTCATACTACTCAAAAGAGTCTACTATTAGTTCTTTTGCAGTTTCTACTGTGTATTTTGGATATTCAACTCAAATTTCTATTTCACTTGAACGAGATTTTTTTTGTTCCCATTTGTTATAGATGGCAACTTCAATACATTCAGATAAGGCAGAAAATAAAGCATGAAATAAGACAGAAAATAAGGAAGGAAATAGGGGGTGAATTACATTCTTTGGAGAACCAACTTGTGAGGTAACATTTTGTATAGTTTTGAATTTTTTGATATGCATTTATTATATTGAATTCAACCTTATATTATAATGATTATCCATTATAACATATTGTAAGTTTGTTTTTTATAATCAGAAGATATAAGGACGAGCATGAAATCGATTTATTGAGTGACGGCGATAAGTATTACAAGGAGTATGCACATGACCACCATTCCATCTATGGATTTTTCTCAAAAGGTAAAATAAAGCAAGTCGATAAAAGAAGAAGATGACTTGTATTATATCGTTTTAATTGGAAATGTAAAACTATTTTAGTGTTGTAAACAAACAGATATGCAAAACCTTATGTTATAATATTAATTGATATTTTTTTATAAATTGCATGGGTGTGTAATGTATGTATGATTTAGTATATTTGTGAATGTATTTAAATGTGATTTTAGTAAGTATATTTTGGTAATTTCAATCATTAATTATATTGATTTATTTTTTTAGATTGTTCAGAAATAACAGATCGCGAAACTAGTTGTCTGTCCCAGAAATGACCAAGACATAGTATAAACTTTTTCTAGCAATATCCTCATTATTTATGGAACGACGACTATATATTTCCAACTTTTGTGAGCACCATTTTGTGAAGATATATCGAAGACATTGCAAGGACATGTGTTTTCATAAACGTCCTCGCAAACTCGGTCACGAGCACATTACAAGGAAATCTCCTTACAATATTGATTTAATGACTATAGTTATTGCGAGGATAGTATTTCCTCGCGATGTCCTCACAAGATCCTTTAGCGAGGACGTCGCAAAGACATTGCGAAGACTTTGTCTTGCAAAATTCTTGTTTTTCTAATAATGCATCATAGGCCAATATGAGTCATTTTTTTCTTTATCATATGGATTGAATCCATCATGAAGGGGACTCCTTCAAGACTTGTCAATACTCAGTATCGAAAGGATGTTCCATATTAATGTCCTATATATGATCTAAATGATATATCTATATATGAGCTAGGATGATATCTAACAATACGAGGAGGTAGCGCAGATATGCTTTGTATAAAGGTTGGTACATTGCCCACATTAAGGCTATTGTATGCGTTCCAGTTTTTGCCATGAGGAGTTTTTATTATTATAATTTTTTTGATAATGGTTAAGATATTATATTAAATTCTTGGCTATGGAACCACCACTAAGAAATCAAAATTTGTCCAAAATAATACATGAACCAAGGGACACAAAGATCCCCCAAATCAAAATAGAATAACTCTCAAAGTTTTGAGTCAGAAATCAACCAAAAAATTGAACAAGAGATACAATTGAGAAGAAATTAACATATTCTGATTAAGAAGAGTTTATTCAGCCAATAGTATCTGTAGACACCCCAATTTCGAGGTGACCCAGGAATGAGAGTCCCTATGTTGCTTTGGATGTGATCAGCCCATAAACCAGACCCCAAACCCGTTAGCAAGCCAGAGTTCAGCAATTTATGAGGAGGGCTGGCGCACCAAGGTG
>JAMKQA010039928.1:0-19791 GCA_024699735.1 Posidonia australis | reverse complement strand
AAAGACTAGGTGGCGACTCCTTTCCTTATCCTTTTTGTCTTCCCTTTGGTGTTTCTGAGTCTTGTCTCTTCCTTCGGATTCACCATTTTCGCCGTGACTGTATCGGACCTCCCAGTGTGTTTCCGCACACCGGAGTAGGTTTGGTGAACCGTGCCCAGGAGTTCCACCAGCATGGTCACACTGTGCATCCTCAAATCGGACTCCACATTGGTCCCAAATACAAACAGGTGCACAAAAGACCAACCATAAGCTCACACAAACAAGAAACAACAGATTATCCATTAATAAACCATTTAAGCAATATTAAAAATTAATTACATGGTTTACAAATAAAAATGGATAATCAGGCCCAAATGTCACATCTTTGCTTCTAGATCTTCACTTCGAGCAAATGGAGTGCAGTTTGCTTCTTTCCTTGCAACTTTGCTCTACGTGAACATAGTTTTACTTTTGGATCTTCACTACAAGCAAATGGAGTCTAGTTTGCTTTTTTCCTTGTGACTTTGTTCCATGTGAATGAAGTCTTACTTCTAGATCTTTGCACTAAGCGGATGGACTTTCGTTAGCTTCTTTCCTTGTGATTTTGCTCTGTACAAACACAGTATTGCTTTTGGATCTTTTCTCCAACTAGATGGAGTCCAGTTCGTCGCTTTCCTTGCGACTTTGCTCCATGTAGACAAAGTCTTGCTTCTGAATTTTCCATTTGAGCGGACAAAGTCCAATTAGCTTCTTTCATTGCAACTTCACTCCTTGTGGACGAAGTCTTACTTTTGGATCTTCGCTCTGAGCAAGCAAGTCCAATTTGCTTCTCTCCTTACAACTTCGCTTCGTGCGAACGAAGTCTTGTTTCTATATTTTCGCTTTAAGCGAACGGAGTCTAGTTTGTTGCTTTCCTTGTGACTTTGCTCCGTGCAAACGAAATCTTGCTTCTGGATCTTCACTTTGAGTAGATGAAGTCTAGTTTTCTCTTGTCTTGTGACTTTGTTCCATGTGGAGGAAGTCCCTATTTGCTTTTGGATCTTCACTTCGAGCGAATGAAGTCCAGTTAGCCTCCCTTCTTTACAACTTCGCTTCTGACGGACGAAGTCTTGCTTCTGGAATTCACTCCAAGTAGACAGAGTTACAGTTTGTTGCTTTCCTTGTGGCTTCGCTCAATATAGATGAAGTCTTGCTTCTAGATCTTCGCTTTGAGTAAACAGAGTCCATTTTACTGCTTTCCTTGCGATTTCACTTCGTATGGACGAAGTCTTGTTTTTGGATATTCACTCCAAGTAGACGAAGTCTAGTTTGCTCCTGCCTTATAACTTCACTCCATGTGGACGAAGTCCCTGCTTACTTTTGGATCTTCGCTCTGAGCAGACGAAGTTCAGTTAGCCTCCCCTCTTTGTGACTTCGCTCTGAGTGGATGAAGTCCCTGCTTGTTTCTAGATCTTTGCTCCATGCAAACGAAGTTCAATTAGCTTCTTTCCTAGTGGCTTTGTTCTACGCAGACGAAGTCTTGCTTCTAGATCTTCGCTCTAAGCAGACGAAGTTCAGTTAGGTTCCCCTTTGGATCTTCGCTCTAGGCAAATGAAGTCTCTGCTTGTCCCTTTGGATATTCACTCTGAGTAGATGAATTCCAACTTGCTTCCCTGCTTCGTGACCTCGCTCTGAGTAGACGAGGCTTTCTTTTCCCTACTTGACAAACATGACAATTTTTCATGCCTTCTCTTCGGGCTAGTAACCCTAACTACTTGGACGACATAAATCAAATTATCTAGCATCTCGATTGGCATGCTCACCAAACTTGCCATGCCCCTCTTCTCTTTAGGCTGGTAACCCTAATTACTTGGAAAACATCCGTCAAATTGTCTAGCATCCTGGCTAGCAAGTGCTTTTGACTTACCATGTCTGTCTTCTCCTCAAGCTGATAACCTCAATTATTCAGCCGATGAGTCTGACAACTTATTATGCCCCCTTTTTGCCGATCGATGGGTGCATCAACTTTGTTTGATGTCCCTCCTTGTGCAAGTTTAATAACATGCCATGCCTTTCTTTTCAAGCTGGCTAGCCATCAACTTGGCACCCAGCATTGCATCGCATCACATCATCATCAGCATTCAACATTCGTATTAGCATTTAGCATCAACACATCATATTACATCTCATGGCATCACATTACGCACTCATTAGTAAGCATAAACTATACAATACTGCATTATGTGCCTAGATTTTCATTACACAGAACCACACATATCCCTAGTGGATCTTAACATGCATTAACATGAGTATCACATTAGCATTTGCATCCCAAAATTGTTTTCACACCTGCATTTGCATCTCAGGAATGAGTCATGACATTCAGTGCATCTGCCAAATAAGTGATTCATCGCCAACAACAACTTTGCTCTCCTGTTGATTCAAATGGGGTGTCTTGTCAATCTTGAGCATTGATCTCGTTACCCTTGACCTTGCTCATAGAGGGGCATCTGTAGACACCCTGGTTTTGCAATCGCTCATTGGTATACTCCTCCAGAAGGATGCGCTTTGGTTGTGACAAATCCAACAACTTCCCCAAAACCAACCCACCATCCCAAGCTTACCTAAACCCTAAGCCTTCACCATACCACAAACCTAAAACCCTTGCGTGGCCCAAATACATAAGGAGTGGGCCCAAGATCTAGTAAGTAGGCCCAACAATAGGTCTAGTGCAATTCATCAATGCGACCCACAAGCATACTTCTCCAACGGTACAAACTAGCATAACTAGTATGTGTGAGTATCTAGCGCGAAATGCTGGCGAAATGCCCTATGTCAGATTAATTCAGACAAAGGATTGAGTGGTCCCTTCTAGTGATGGAACATCCAATTCTTCGTTCTCATTGGCTTACACAAATCTAAGCATGTACCATGGTATTCTAGGACCATCACAACCCTATTCCATTATCAAAATTCTGATCCTACCTCCTAATGCCAATCCAAACCACACCTCCATGCAAACTATTATTCATCAATGGTCAACATGCACTCCTCCTTCTATAAAATAGCATCTCTACTAACGAGAATGCTCTATGGCTTCTGTAGGCTCTCGTCTCTTAGCTCTAGGCTCTCGGCTCCTTGTACTTGCTCCCTTGCATTCTCAGCCATCGCCTGCAACCCACACTCCCAGTATTAGCAACCCAACACTACACACACACAAAGAGCACCCTTGGTCGAGCATTACCCATCTCCATCCTCCAGCTTCCACTGAGTGAGTTTGTGAGGCACCCTTCTTGACTAAGCGTAGCCCAGCCGTCCTCAACCACCGCTGCATCCAACCATTGCCTTCGAACTCTAAAGAGCATCACCGTGAGTTCCACCAACCGAGAGCACACTCCAAGCCTTACATAGGTAAGTGAGTCTCCCCTAGAATAGTTATGTAGACGTAAGGTTTCTTTTCTTCTCTGGTATTACTAGCTTTCATGTCGAGTTTTCCGTTCTTACAATCGACATGCATACATGCATTCGGGATGAGTTCATGGCTTTGAATGAGGTTAACGGCTGTTGAGCTCGAACAGGACTCATCCTCACATAGCTTCATCAATCACTATATCCTCCATGATGTCACCTTAGGTTCGTGGCACCTCATTCTAGCTGACTACCTCATCCATGGCAGATGAACATGTCGACACTAAACGGAGCAGAGGACCCATGCATCCATGCACCTGGGGACTCTAACCCCAGACCCGACCAGCACCGACACTGAGGGTAGTCCGGGTCTACCATACCCTGGGTCCTACAGTACCACCACAGTCTCAAGGCTCCTACCCCGGACCGCAAACTCAGTAACCACAACCAAGGACACGTCCCCGACATCTCTAGAGGTCTCACTACCCCTATCGGCAAGCCCTGGTCTAATTGTGGTTCCTACAATTCTCAGAAATCTCATTAAAATCACATGCAGTTTCTCCTTTCAAAACATTTGGCAAAACCATTTTTTCATTCATAAAATTCTTTATAAATCTCACACATTTTGCGTCACATTTTCATCTATGGTTCTCAAAAACCCAATCATTCATTCATGGTCATTGTACCATGCATTCACCCCTCACATGGGTCCACATTTATCCCACATAAATCATGTTTCACAATTCATGGAAAGCATAATTAAAACAACATGTATACATGCAATATCTCATGAATCATTTCTATGCAACTCATACATTTATCATGCATTTATCTAAATTTATTAACATTTTACAAAGCATTTCTCAATATAGTCATGGGTCCTGATTCGGCATACCAAATAGGGTCCCGGTCGACCAAAAATCCCTAGTTCGGTCGACTGAAATATTTCAGTATTCCAAATCCCTGTCAGTTTATCAATTCTTTGCCAGAATGGTCGACCGAAATCATCCAATCATCCGAAATCCCCTGATTCGGCCGACCGAATTTCCCTCGGTCATCTGAATCAGTGGTCCAAGGAACCCACCTGGGAGCATTTCGACATACCGTTTTCTGCGATTGCAGAAAACCTCCCTGGCCACCATCATCTCTTCTCCCCAAAGTGGGAGTAAGGAGCGGCCCCTCTAAATCACCTCAAAAATTACAAGTAAAACATAGGGTGTAGACCTCCACGTCTACTTCGAAACCCCTCAATCCAAACATAAAACCATTAAGCATGTTGTTCTATAGAAATTCACAAAGGCATAAGACTCATGTGAAATCATTGTAGCATGCATCAAGAACACCCACGAAAATCCCACGAAACATCCATGAATCAGCATGATATCTTCACAAACACATTATTCATCTCATTCACAACATTATCCCTATTTGTTTTTACATGATTTCTACTTCATTATTCATGATCTAACCCTAATCCTCAACATGCCTTAACCAGAAAAGGAAGGAGGAGGGGAGACACGTACCTGGCTTCGACAAGCCTCGCGTGCCCTTGAGCTCCAGCGATGCACGACACCAGCCTTCCCCCGCGCTCGCGTGGTTTCCTCCGGCTTGCAGTTCACTCCCAGCCTCTGCACTCGCTCTCTCTCTGGTTTCTCCTCTTCTCCACCGCGCTCCATGCCTCCCTTTAACACCACCTCCGTGCCTGCCATCCCCCAGATCTCGCCGGCCCCCTCTTCCAACCTCTCTGCTATGAAAGGGACGGGACGAACAACCCTCCCGCCAGGCCTCGCGAGTAGGGGGGACAAGTCAGAGGTCACGGGGAAAAAGGAGAGGCTCAAGTCACACGGGGTTGGGCTTCTTTAACCAGGTCCAAGTCCAAGTCCAAGTGGGTCTCACCCCCAAACATGGGTCCCATATTCCCAAACAAGCTCATAAAGCCAAAGAAGTCACACCACAAGGGAAAAACCAGGATCACAAAGTACCAAGAGAGACCATAGCCAACAAATACAACCTTGATTAACCATTAACAAACCAAATACAAATAGTACAGGAAATCGGGCACAAATGTTACATCATACAAAGAATTTCGTCTCCAAAATTCACTGATCAAACAAATTGGGGTACTAGGACAACATGTCCACCTCTCACTCCCAAGTAGCTTCCTCAACACCATGGTGCTGTCATTGGACTAGCACAAGAGGAATCACCTTGTTCCTGAGGATCTGTTCCTTCCTATCAAGGATCTGTATAGCGCCCTCCACCATGGACAAATCTTCCTACAACTCACCCGATTGGACTGGAATCACTAGGGACACAGCAGCCAAACACTTCCTCAACATCGAGACGTGGAACACACTGTGCACGCCCGAGAACTCCGGAGGCAAATCCAACTGGTAGGCAACTTCCCCGACCCTCCTGATTATCTTGTAGGGTCCAATGTAGCGAGGACTCAACTTTCCCCGCCTCCTGAACCTAAATATGCCTTTCATTGGTGACACCTTAAGGAAAACGAAGTCTCCAACCTCGAACTCCAAAGGTCTGCACCTCCGATCAGCATAACTCTTCTGCCTGCTCTGTGCAGCTGCCAGTCTCTTCCTGATCAGATCCACCTTCTCTGCATACTATTGCACAATCTCTGGGCCCACGAGCTGCCTCTCGCCTACTTCATCCCAACAGCTAGGTGTTCTACAAGGCCTACCATACAATGCCTCATACGGCGCCATGCCTATGCTGGAATGGTAGCTGTTGTTGTAGGCAAATTCGATCAACAAAAGATGATCTTCCCAGCTCCCCCTAAAATCCAAGGTGCAGGCCCTCAACATGTCTTCTAAGGTCTAGATAGTCCTCTCAATCTACCCGTCTGTCTGAGGATGAAAGGCCGTAATGAAATGCAAAATGGTGCCGAAAGCCTCTTGCAATGCACCCCAGAATCTAGATGTGAACCTGGTGTCCCTATCAGACACAATGGACACTGGCACCCTATGCAGTCGGACTATCTCAACCACATACAACTCTGCCAACTGAGCTAATGGGAGATTCACCCTCATAGGTAATAAATGTGCTGACTTTGTGAGACAATCCACGATCACCCAGATGGTGTCTTTCTTTCTCCTAGTCTTGGGCAGTCCTGTCACAAAGTCCATTGATACATGCTCCCATTTCCACACTGGAATATCCAGTGGTTGCAACATTCCCCTGGGCTTCAGGTGTTCAATCTTCACCATTTGGCAGGTTGCACACTTCATCACATGCTCAGCTATCTCTCTCTTCATTCCAAGCCACCAAAAATTTCTCTTCAGATCCTTGTACATCTTGGTTCTCCCGGGATGAATTGAATACTTAGACCAATGGGCTTCATCAAGTAGTCTCTGTTTCACATCCTCCACATGAGGCACATACAGGCGCAGATCATACCTGAGTCCTCCATCTACACCAACAGAGAAACGAGGCGCCTCTCCCGCCTCCTGTTTAGCCCAAGTCTCCTGCACAAAAGGGTCCAGTTGCTAAGCAGTTACAATAGTTTCCAGTAACCTTGGGCGAACAGACATTTTTGCTATCCAAGCTCCAACAGGTCTCTGAGACTGCCGCAACGGCCTACATCCAACCAAATCCTCTAGCATACGCCACTCCTTGATCATCAAATTGGACATCAAGTGAGTGCACCTACTCAGGGCATCAGCGACCACATTAGCCTTCCTCGGATGGTAGGATAGGCTAAAGTCATAGTCCTTGAGGTATTCTACCCGTCTTCTCAGCCTCAGATTCAAATCCTTCTGAGTGAAGATATACTTTAAGCTCTGGTGGTCTGTGAATACCTCAAACTGCTCATCATACAGGTAATGTCTCCAGATTTTCAGTGCAAACACCACTGCAGCCATCTCCAAATCATGAATGGGATAATTCCTTTCATGGTTCTTCATCTGGCGTGAGGCATACGCCACAACTCTCCCATGCTGCATCAATACACATCCTAATCCTGTCCCACAAGCATCACAGTACACTGCAAAGCCCCCACTCCCCGAAGGTAGAGTCAAAACTAGAGATGTGACCAGTCGAGTCTTCAATTCATTGAAGCCCTCCTCACATTGCCAGTCCCAAATGAAAGGAACCTCCTTCTGTGTCAATATGGTCAAAGGTGCTGCAATCTTGGAGAAATCCTATATGAACCTCCTATAATAACCAGCCAAGCCCAAAAAGCTTTTGATCTCAGTCACGGTCTTGGGTCTGGCCCAACTACTAATGCCTCAACCTTGGCTGGATCCACTTTAATTCCCTCGCCTGAAATGATGTGGCCAAGGAATGTGACCTCTTCCAGCCAAAACTCACACTTAGAGAACTTCGCATATAGTTGATGTTGCCTCAAAGTCTCTAACACCATTCTCAAGTGTGCCTGGTGAGTCTACACATCAGGGGAATATACCAGCACGTCATCAACAAATACTACCACAAATTGGTCCAGGTAGGGTCCGAACACCCTATTCATCAAATCCATGAAAGCGACTGGTGCATTCGTCAACCCAAATGGCATAACCAAAAACTCATAATGGCCATACCAAGTATGAAAAGCTGTCTTCTACACGTTAGTTTCCCAGATCCGCAGTTGGTGATATCCCGATCTCAAGTCAATCTTCGAGAAGATTGAAGCCCCCTGAAGCTGATCAAACAGATCATCAATCCTACACAGAGGATATTTATTCTTTACTGTGATCTGGTTCAGCATCCGATAATTAATACAGAGGCGGAGTGAATCATCCTTCTTATTCACAAACAGAACTGGTGCACCCCAAGGTGACACACTCGGTCTAATAAATCCTCTGTCCAGCAACTCCTGAAGCTAATTCCTAAGCTCCCTCAACTTTGCTGGTGCCATCCGGTAAGGAGCCTTAGAAATGGAGCTAGATCCTAGCACCAAGTCGATCTGGAACTCAACTTCCCGGTGTGGCGGCATCCTAGGCAAGTCCTCAAGAAAAACATCATGATACTCCTGAACCACGAGTATATCCTGCACCCTCAGAACTGGAGAAGAAGACACTATCACGCTCGCCAAATATCCCATACATCCCTTACATAAGTGGCGGTAGGCTTTCATTGCAGAAATTATCTTCTTTTGTTCTCCTAGCCTGGTTCCTTACACCGCACACCATCCCTGGTCTAAGTACTCGACCAGGACTCTCCTCTTGGCATAGTCAATAATGGCTAAATGCTGCGCCAACCACTCCATCCCCAAGATGATGTCATATTCCTGCATATCCATCACAATCAGACTGACTCTAAAACTTGGTCCCCTAACTTCACACTGACTGACCGCAGATATTTCCATACCAAGCTGTGCTCTCCTAGAGGGGTCACCACATCAAGATGGAAGGCCAATTTGGCTGATCGGTCCCCAACCTCTGCAGCAAAGGACTCAGAGATAAAAGAAAAGGAACTCCCTGAGTCAAACAGGACTCTAGCCATACGGTCAGCCACAAGAAAGGAACCTAGATAACACATAATATCCATCAACAACAACACAATACCACAACAGAAACAACAACAACAACAACAACCACATAGGGAGAGTACCAGATACAGTAGTGCATAAAAGGGAAAGGTTACAATTCAATCATGCCTCTACTCCTTACCCTCCACTACATCCCCTGATGGGCCAGCATTAGGAGTAGATATGGAGAACACTCACCCCTTAGTTGGCTGACGGGGCGTGTCCCCAACTGGCTTTGCAGAATCAGGACAATTTTGCTGGATGTGCCCAAACTTTCCACAGTTGTAGCAGACCATCTTCTCGGGATTCCGCTATCGATGGTAACAATGTGCTGCTACATGCCCCGGGCGCCCACAAATATAACAGGATTTCTTCTTTTCTGGGCCACTACTCTTACCAGCCTGACTATATCCAGCTCCTCCCCCAACAACAGGCTCGACACGATCCTTCCTTTTCTTCCCAGAGCTCCCAGAACTGCCTGAGCTCTGCCTCCCAGAAGTGAAAGACTATGGAGCAAACGCCTTCCCCTTGCCCTTGGGGTGATCCTCCAAGAACAACCTATGGTCCTCCTCATAACGGGCCGCCAATTCCACTGCTCTGGTCAAAGTGGGGTACTCATAGCCTAATACCCTCGATTTGAGTGTTGGAGTCAGTCCCTCCACAAACCTCTTGGCTCTGCGCTTCTCAGTGTCGAATGTTCATGAGAACTGCACTAATCTAGTGAAGGTCGCCTCATATTCGGCTACAATCATGCTACCTTGCTTCAGGTTTCTAAATTCCCTGTCCAGTCGATCCCATTCATACTCTGGAAAGTACTTCTCGTAGAAGGCTTCTCGAAAATCCTCCCACGATATCATCAACAGGTCAACGTTAGGGAACTTCATACGGTGGGTAGCTCTCCACCTCTGGTCGGCGCCTCCCTAACACTGAAAGGTAGCTAAATGAACCTACTTCTTGGTTGGGCACTCCATGCCCTCCAAGATCTTCTCAACCTCAAGCAGCTAGGCCTCACAATCTTCTAGCTTGCCCTTGCCATCGAAAGTCGGCGGGCTCAATCGACGGAACTGCTTAAGCCAGGGGTCTACCTTGGTCCCATCCATGTTGTTCCTGCCAAAAGTCTAAACAAAATCCTGCATCATGTGGCTCAGCTCCTGCCAAAAACCTCCCCAACCATTGTTTTGCTTCTCACTAGAACTTGTTGCAGGAGTCCTGCCTCTGCCCCGACCTCTAGGTGGCATCTTGTTGCCACCACAAGCAAACAAACAAGCAAGCAAACATACGAATTAGGTGTTATGATTGCATGCAGGTCGAGTAGTCCAACTAAAGCCACAATGCCGGACACCCTAAGCTGGTGCACTTAGTGAACCTAGGCTCTGATACCACTCTGTAACACCCCTTTGCTACACAACAGTACAGGAGCTACCCAAATGCAGCTAAAAGAATCTAAATAGCAGAATTAAATAAATAAAACTAAACACCCAGACCTGTGTGCTTCAAAAGTGGCTTGAAAATGATGCACCAGACTAGACTGCACCTACTCCTGAGCACCTGAAATAAGGGAAGAAGGAAAACACGTGTGAGTGACAGGAATGTCACCCAGTACATGCCCCAAGACAGCGGCAAAACCAGCAAAACATTTGCAGAAAATCTCAAGAAAACCACAATCATCAAAACCAACACACGCTGTTAGAAAAGACTTAGAAAAGGATGCCATTTCAAAACTTTCTTTTCTTTTTCTTTCAAAACCTTATGATCATTAACAAGTCTTGATGCACAACTTAGGAAAAGCAAACCATTACATCTAGTTTTCTAGCCCAAAGCATCATTAATCCATTAACACAATTCATCACAAATCAGAGATAGAAACTAGTCCAACACAAATCCACAATTCTTATTTCAAAACTAGTCGTATCACCCTGGCCACAGGCGATCGACCTGGCCACATGCAGCTAGTGAGGATTCCATGTCACCACACCCACACTGCAGTGCCGTGGTGAACCACTCCGTGCTAGAGTTCAATTGCCCCAGCTGTAGCCTCAAATGTACCCTCACTGGTACAAGCACGGAGTGCGTCCACATGATGCCCTAGTGCCCGAGCACCTGGGGACTCTAACCCCAGACCCGACCAACATTGGCACTGAGAGTAGTCCGGGTCTACCATACCCCGGGTCCTACAGTACCACCACAGTCTCGAGGCTCCTACACCGGATCGCAAACTCGGCAACCACAACCAAGGACACGTCCTCGACATCTCTAGAGGTCTCACTACCCCTGTCGGCAAGCCCTGGTTTAATTGTGGTTCCTACAATTCTCAGAAATCTCTTTAAAACCACATGCAGTTTCTCCTTTCAAAACATTTGGCGAAACCATTTTTTCATTCATAAAATTCTTTATAAATCTCACACATTTTGCGTCACATTTTCATCTATGATTCTCAAAAACCCAATCATTCATTCATGGTCATTGTACCATGTATTCACCCCTCACATGGGTCCACATTTATCCCACATAAATCATGTTTCACAATTCATGGAAAGCATAATTAAAACAACATGTTTACATGCAATATCTCATGAATCATTTCTATGCATCTCATACATTTATCATGCATTTATCTAAATTTATTAACATTTTACAAAGCATTTCTCAATATAGTTCTGGGTTCTGATTCGGCATACCGGATAGGGTCTCGGTCGACCGAAAATCCCTGGTTCGGTTACCAAAATATTTTAGTATTCCGAATCCCTGTCAGTTTATCAGTTCCCTGCCAGAACGGTCGACCGAAATCATTTGGTCGTCCGAAATCCCCTGATTTGATCGACAGAATTTCCCTCGGTCGTCCGAATCAGTGTTCCAGGGAACCCACCTGGGAGCATTTCGGCATACCGTTTTCTGCGATTGCAGAAAACCTCCCCGGCCACCATCGTCTCTTCTCCCCAAAGTGGGAGTAAGGAGCGACCCTTCTAAATCACCTCAAAAATTACAAGTAAAACATGGGGTGTAGACCTCCAAGTCTACTTCAAAACCCCTCAATCCAAACATAAAACCATTAAGCATGTTATTCTATAGAAATTCACAAAGGCATAAGACTCATGTGAAATCATTGTAGCATGCATCAAGAACACCCACAAAACATCCATGAATCAGCATGATATCTTCACAAACACATTATTCATCTCATTCACAACATTATCCCTATTTTTTTGCATGATTTCAACTTCATTATTCATGATCTAACCCTAATCCTCAACATGCCTTAACCGGAAAAGGAAGGAGGAGGGGAGATGAGTACTTGGCTTCGACAAGCCTCGCATGCCCTCGAGCTCTGGTGATGCACGACACTGGCTTCCCCCACACTCGCACGGTTTCCTCTGGTTTGTAGCTCGCTCCCAGCCTCTGCACTCGCTCTCTCTGGTTTCTCCTCTTCTCCACCGCGCTCCACGCCTCCCTTTAACGCCACCTCCGCACCTGCCTTCCCCCGAATCCCGTCGGCCCCCTCTGCCAACCTCCCTGTCGTGGAAGGGACGGGACGAACAGCCCTCCCGCCTGGCCTCGCGAGTAGGGGGGACAGGTCAGAGGTCAGGGGGAAAAAGGAGAAGCTTAAGTCACACAAGGTTGGGCTTCTTTGACCAGGTCCAAGTCCAAGTCCAAGTGGGTCTCACCCCTAAACATGGATCCCAAAATCCCAAACAGGCCCACAAAGCCAAAGAAGTCACACCACACGAGAAAAACCAAGAGCACAAAGCACAGGGAGAGACCACAGCTAATAAATACAACCTTGATTAACCATTAACAAACCAAATACAAATAATACAGGAAATTCCATGGTTTATATTAAATGGAAAATCAGGCACAAATGTTACACTTATCCACATGTTTTACGCATCATGGCATGGCATCAGCCATATTGCCCAAGGGCATACATCATTTAGCATTTAAGTGTCTACATTAGCCACATATGCGAGCAAATCTAACCAAGAAAGATTGATTTGTCGAGCATATACGGGGGCCTAACACTTTCCCAATGCGTAACTGGAGTCTTTACCCTTTTTTGGTATATAATGACCTATGTGTCACATTCATTTGACATGGATCATCGCATTTGCATATTTGCATTGTTTTTATTGCATTTTCTTTATATTTTGTTTTCCTTGTCTTTCGATTTTAAATAGATTAGGTGGTGACTCTATTGTTCTTATCCTTACTGTTTTGCTTTCATTTTGGTGTTTTCGAGTCAAATGTTTGTCCTTAGTTTCACTATTTCGCCATGGCCTTCTCGGTTCATACATTTCGGCATGGTCACCACATATGTCAATGCCCCTCATGTTTGGCATAGCTACACATGTACCCTTGCACAAATGCACATTTGCTCTAGAACCATAGGCAGGTCAGAGTCGCGAAGTTGGATGATGCAATTACCATGGGTGGCACCCAGCAAGTAAATGCCACTACAAAAAAACAGTCTTTTACTGATGATCCTAGCTATCGGCAAAAGTGCATAAAAGCGTCAGTATAGAAATAGTGACGGTCACTTGACGATTGACTAACCGTCGGCTAAAGTCCCATCACTAAATGGTATTATGATGTTTTTTTGTGACCGTCAGTAAAAAATATTTATTGTGACGCCTTTTTTTGTCGCTATACATGTTTGATTTACTGATAGTCACTATTGTAACTATCCCAAAAAAGTGACTTTACCGATGACTAAAGAGATATAAATGACACTAAAGAACAAAATTTACCGACACATTTTTATTTCTTTTATCACTAATTATATGTTATAGTGACAGTTACCTATATAAACTATCACTATATTAATTATTTACTAACACCATTCAGTTTCTCATGTTAGTACATATATATTATAATGACGATTAATCGCATGCTCTATCAATGTATTAATCATTCATTGACATTTTTTGATTTATAACATCAGTAATTACATATTATAATGATAGTAAACTAAGTAATTATATTGAATAGTTCCAATAACAAATGTTAATTGAGAACTATTTGCATTACATAATTTGTCTCAAATATACATCACAAAATTGACATAAACATAAATACCAACCATTTACAAACACATGTTTAATACATTTTTTTTTTTTTTTTGAGTTGAAAAGTGAAATACTACAAATGTTTTATCAAAGAGATCCTTTTGACTTCTTTCTCATACTTGAGTATCCCGTCCACATAATACTTCAGCTTGGCCATCCCCAATCTTTGTTACTCACCAAAAGAGAGTTCATCAACCCAGTTGATTTCCTTATCAAGAGGATAACGCTCTATTAAGTATTCCAGGTCAACTTGCAAGACACAATAACTTCTATGCATTTATAAACATTCAATATAATAATATATGCTTTGATTGATGCAATAATGACTCATGAACTTACTCTACTTTGATTAAAATATATGGGAAGAGAGAGATCATGGTCCTAACAGTGGTTGGTGTTTTAGGGGAATTTGAATTTCTAACGAGTGATTTAAAAAGGAGGAAAAATAATAAATGCATTTCCTTAAGGAAGGTAATTAAGAACAATACCATCATGAAGTTTGAATTTGATCTCTACCCAGTGGAGTAAATCTAAAAGTTAGAAGCAAAAGACATGGATAAATGTTCTAAAAAACAAACATCAATCCTGTCCACTTTCATGATACTAGACTCCCCTTGAAGCCTAGGAATGTACACAAGAAAAAACAATTAACATAGCTTATGAGAGAGCATATCTATCTTAACTTGATGGTTGACTAGTATTTTTAGGTCTCACTAAAGTCCTACATGTGAGGTCAAATCAAGTTGGTAAATTTTGGCACATGGGCTATCTCAGAGTTCAAGGATGCTCTTCCAATATCCATGCATGTCTAAAGTCAAAAAAGTGCCACCCTAGGCAAACAAACAAAGTATGTAGGACTAGACTTGCCAATCCAAAAGGCTCAGGAATGCAAGCTTTTGCTAAAAACTTTCAGCTTACTTTCGTTTAAGTCCCTCCCATGTGTGGCTTAGAGTTTGAGGTGATGAGATTATGAATGATGCATGTAGAAACAAGAGAAAGGGCATTGAAGTGTCATTTCCAATGACCTTACATTGATGCTTAAACACTAGAGAATCCTTCTCCAATATTTGATGTGGGTTATCACTCAAACCCTGGTCAAGAAGACCTTGGGGTTTAACATCAATGTGAAAGAAAATTAAGAGAGAAGCTGGCTATAATTAAAGTGGACAAAGTATAGGTGTTTGTGGAGAATTAACCATGGTTAGGCCAAGGGTTGCTCATGAGATGCTGCTGGATGAAGTGAGTTGGTATGAGTCTCAAAGCATGAGGGGTCAGCTGATGAGAAGGCTGAGTTGGTGACGTGAGAGCAACTACCACGCCTGTTTTAAAGCAAAACACGTAGTTATAACAAATCTATTAGTGTTGGCAATTGAGAGAATATTATGACAGAATCCTATTTAATTAATTAAACACAATGTATGAATGTCTCTCATATGAAAATTAAATAACTATTATCTAATAAGAAAAATATGAATATATTTATATGGCATGTACATGACAAGCAGCAAAAAAATGCTGTCCTTAAGACTTTATAGTTAGAGACTTGACTAATTAAGCAAATTAGCAGAGTAAGGAAGAAGAAGAAGAACCAATAACTTTTCGTTCATTTTTCTCTTGAAAACCTAAAAATCCAACTAAAAAGGACCAATTGGTAATGATAGGAACACACAAAATCCAAAAAGAAAAGCTTAAATAGTTCAATGGTTATAAGTTAATATGGAACCAATAAACCATGGCTTCTGATGTTTTTTCTTATTATTTCTAATGCAAACCAACTCTAGAGCTAATAAATAACAAGAACTATATATTATAGATTTGAAAGTGTAATAGGCTACTAGCATGTAACTCCCCGATCTTGGAAATGTTACTAAGATCACAGTATCATAAGCAAAATTACACTAATTACAGCAATAATTAAATAACTGTAACTAAAGCTCACCTCCAGGAAACAATGTGTGGCTAGAAGCTCCTACTTAGGTACCGAGACTCGATTACACCCGACCTGCACCTAAAAACCGACCAAAGCACGCATGAGTGACATCTAAGTCACCCAGTACGCGCCCTAAACACACATACAACAAAATCCAGCAAAATTACAAAAAACACAGCTTTTAATTTATAAAACTTAGTTTTCTTTTGAAAATCTGTTTTAAAACATCATTTCCTTCCATTTAAAATCACTTGAAAATCCATTCCTAGAACCACATTCTCCTTTCTTTCAAAACATTCAGAAATCAGTTTCCAAAACCATGCTCTTTTCAAAACTCATATTTCTTTCCTTTATACACTTTTAAAACCATTCCCATATCTCGAGAAAACCACCTTCTCAACCTGATCCAGCCTAAAACATAATTCCTCACAAGGCTCAAAACCAAAATCACAAACATTGGCTGGTAACTAGTTAAAACACCATTCTTATTTAATTCTAAGATTTTAGGACCAATCACAAGTCCAATCCTGGCCAAACCACATTTCTTTCCTTTTCACAAAACCACAAACTTTTCTTATTCATTTCCACTTTTCTTTATTGATGTTACCTTGATCAGGAGTAACCAAGCACACAAGTAGTAGGTGAGGACACTAATTCCCCTACCTCTCTACACTACCATGGTAAGGTTCCTCATGTGGGAGGACATCGCTCCGGCCAACCGGCCTCAATTTCTTTCATATATGCATGGGGATACGTCTTTATCTGACGTCCCATTGGTGACCCAAACAACTAGGTTCAATAACTCAGGCTCAGCCTACACCGTCGGTGACCCAGACACCTAGGTCTCATATTCCTAGGTCCAGCTTACACCGTCTCAAGCTCAACAACCATGGTCATATCTGACAATTGATATCTTATCAATTTATCAACACCAACCCTTGTGATTCCACAACACATTATTAGTGTTCATTGCAAAACTCTTAAATTTTCCTTTCAAAACCATTTCCATTTCATTCTTTTCGTTGCAGGAATCTTTTCTATGTAACACATGACCCTCTACTGGGGTCCGAGCTCAATTCCATGAAAATCATGCTTAAAAACCATAAATTGGGTCTCATGCCCAAAATTACTCAAAAGCACATATTTAATCACTTTTATTCACTCTTAGGGTTTCAAACCCCAAACCATTTCCTAAATTTACTTTATTGGGTTCTATATTCTTCCATGACATTTACATAGGGAAGACAACCTAAACACATGCTCATTATCTGTTTAAAACCATTAAATCTCCATTTTTCTATTCACAATAATATATCAAGGCTAGGGCAAAATCGACAGACCGAAAACCAGGTTCGGTATATCGAAAATCCCTGATTCGATATTGTGACCATGCCCGCTCGGAAATCCAGCACGGAGATAGAATGGCCATAGCCATGCCAGGATGGCAAAGAAGCAAGATAGGATAAAACGAAAAAATGGAGTCGCCACCTTTAAGGGAAAGATGAGGAAAACCACAAACAAACCACAAAAGGATGAATGCATGAGATGCAAATGAAAAGGCCAAATGCCTACAAACTAGAGGATGGGTAAGGATTCCTATTACACACAGAAAGGTGTTAGGCACCCCCGGACGCCCGAGAAACTCAGTCTTTCTAGTCCGATTCGCTTGCTAGAGGCTAAATGAATGCTTGCTAAGCTTAGATGGTGCTCTAATCATGCTAATATGAATGCCAAGACAAAACTAGATGAACGTGCAAGATGGTATGCAAAAATTGCAAACAAATCCACACGAAATGATGAAATCATGAAGCACGACACGACAAATAAAATCACATGAAATGACGATGTTTTTGACGAGAATTGTAGACACCCCGATTTTGAGGTGATTCATTGATAAGACTCCAGTTGTTGCTTTGGATGTGGCTGATCCTTGAACCAACTCTAAACCCGTAGCAAGCCTGCAATCCAATCTAAAAATCAGACCAATAGGGGAGCACACCTAGCTAGCACACTTAGCTAGCACACCTAGCTAGCACACCAACCTAGCACACCAACCTAGCACACTTCCCTAGCACACATAGGTGGCGCATTTAGCCAGCGCACATCCCTGGCGCACAACGCTGCGCAGGCTGCGACTGCTGGCTTTCCGCCTTCCTTGGCTGTTACCTCCAGCAGCGAATATGCCTTGGAATCTACCAGGCTCTTCGTCTGCGAGGCTCTCCTCATTCCCGTAAGTTACCCCTGAGAGTTCCCTATAAAAGGACCCCCATAGGTAGCCATGGAAAGGGACGAAAAATCCTGAGAGTTGAGAATCCTGAGCAGACACCTTGCAACCAGCCATTTTCTGCTCTGAAGCCCGACCTCTGCACGAGCCTCTCCATCAGTCCAGTAGCTTATTTTCATTCCATGGAGCACTCTCTTGCGTCCTAGAGCCTTCCAAAGCAACAAGGATCTTCTTATCTCTGATATTGCAAGAAGGAACACTTCGTGAGGTAGGCTTTCTACCTCCTTTTTATTTTTTAAACATCATTTCAGAACTTGATAAAACATGCTTAAAACATTACGTATGATCTGTTTTGTTCCATGTTTATGAAGTTTTTATGATAACATGCTCGCATTCTATGTAAATAATCTCCATGCTAATTTATGTTTACATTTCTAGCATGTAATCTGCATGAACTATTGTTTCCTTGCACATAGTGTTTTGCCATGCACCATGTATGCCCTTGCACGTAGAAGCATGCGCATTTGATCATCATTTATACATGTTTTGATTCGTTTTATCCAGATCATGCTTGATCTTAAGTATTTCACACGTTTTCATGCATGAACCCACCAACTTGCTTTGGCTTCAAATGCTTTGTTTCATGATGATTCTTGACCTTATGCACTCGCAGTATGTTTTCCAGTTTTTATCATGGCATAATCCCTTTAGCACTTGCATGAATCATCCTTGTATCTCTGCTGGGTGGGTTCTGGATCAGGTCACAGTCTGATCCAGACTCCTTGGGGCGCACATCCCTGTCGCACTTAACCCGCTCACCAGTCTGGCGCACTCAGCAGGCGCGCCAGACTGGCCAGAGATCAGAGCACTTGCATTTAGCATCATACTTGCATGGCTTTATCACAGAGTTTTGAGCTTGTTTCTTCCTGATTGATGCTCTGGTTTGCCAAGATGCCACCTGCATATTTTCAGCTTTTGATCAGACTATTTTCCATTTATTTTCTCTGTTTTGTTATTCAGTTCCAGGCTGAATCTGGTAGGCTGATTGCACCCTACTCCCTTGTGAGAATCATATGTATCAGTCCATGATCCAGAGGCTTGGCTGAATCATTGCTTTTTGCATCTAGTTCAAGTAGGTGAGATCTTGGGTGAGGCTTCTAGCCATTGAGTTCAAGGTCATTGCATTGCATTTGCATTTTTAACTCTTTCAAGGCATGTTTTCCAATTTTCCCCAGAATGATTTCTACTGCATACTTTTCCAGAGTGCATCCTCTGATGTTTTGCTTTGCGTGGCTTTTTGTTTTTGCCTCTGCATACTTCACTGGCCCACCTAGACACACATAGGTGGCGCTCCAGACTGACGCACCAGTCTGGCGCACCAAACAGGCGTAGTGGCCTGTTTTCAGTAGCACACAACATGTTTTTCATATGTTTTGCTTGCTTTCTCGACCCGATTTGCTTCTGGGTTTTCATCAGATTTTCTTCCTTGATGCATTAGGAAGGCACACCTCTGTTTTCAGTAGTTTTCATGCATTTTAGCTTGCATGTAGTCATATAGAAAGCAAGGATGATAAATCGCTCAAGATATTAGATCTTTGTTCTTATTATGCAATATTCTTGCATCAACTCTTGGCCCGGCACACGAGCGATATTTCTGAGCATTAGGACACACCCCTACACATCATGCACCTATACTCTAGACACCACAAGCATTTGCATGGCATGGCAT
>JAMKQA010039927.1:0-15543 GCA_024699735.1 Posidonia australis | reverse complement strand
CAAGTAAGTTCTTATTTTATGTTAAATAAGGGAAAAATCTCAAGAGGGTCTTGAGGAGTGGACTAGGCTGGGTTGCCGAACCACTATAAATTGCCTGTTTACATCAATTGCTCTCATCTTCTTCTTGTACGTTATATTGATTGCTTGAGTAGTTAAGCTGTTTATACGTATTAAATAATCTCCTTACATGCAATTTTTCATTAACCTGTAAAAACTCATATAAGTAGTTAAAAAGTGTTAATTCTCTATTCACCCCCCCTCTAGAGGAACTATTCGACCCTACACGGTATACCAGGTGTTTTTGGTCTGCCGAAACAAGGTATTTGGCTTAATCTGACAGAGATTCGGATGTTGAATTCAATTCGACATGCCGAATCGCCCGAAACCAGGGCACCTCCCCTGTTCCGAATGGCGGAAATCACCTAAGGTGGGAGTCTCAGTCGGACCTCTCAAACACACATCAAAAATTACGAGTAAAACATGATGTGTAGACCCGTGAGTCCACTTTAAAACCCCTCAATCCAATCATGATTTCACTAACCATACAAGGGGATATAAATTCTCAAAGGAAACGTGCTCATAGTTAAACCTTAAAACATTTAAGGCATTATCTACCAAAAACTCACGAAATTCACACAATCTATCATGATCCCTACACATTTACATCATTAATCACATTTGCATCATTCATACTATTTTTCTACGATTTTTTTCATGCATTTCCATCATTATTCTCCAAGGAAGCAATAACGAGAGAAGGGAGGGATCGCGTACCTCTCCAGTGACCCACGCAACTCCGACGAGTTCACTGCACCCCGGCGTTGCCTCGACGAAGCTCTAGTGAACCTCGGCCCCCGGTGGAAGCACCCACATGCAGACCCTCCTCCTCCCAGCTCGTGCGCCCCTGCTCTCTCTCCTCTTCCTTTCCTTTCTCGCCATGCTCCCCCTTTACCCACTCCTGCCTCCCTCTCTTTATCTCCACCACCACTCGCTTGGCGTCGGCCATCCATCATGTCGGAAGAGATGGGGAGGCACGGGCCTCCGTCGCTGGTGGCACGAGTGTGAAAGAAGAGGAAGAAGAAGACGGGGAAAAAGGGTGGAAGGGCATCGCTAGTGAGAGAGAGAAAAAGGAAAGGAGAAAAAGAAGGAGAGAAAAAGAAGAAAAGACAGGCATGCAAACCGAGGCAACTGTGCATCCTCAAATCGAACTCCACATTGGTCCCAGATCACAAACAGGTGCACAGAAAGCCAACCATAAGCTCACACATCCAAGAAATAACAGATTATCTATTAATAAACCATTTAAACAATATTACAATTAATTACATGGTTTACAATTAAAATGGATAATCAGGCCCAAATGTCACAGGTAGGTTTGTTTACCCCATTAAATTTAGGAACTGTTGAGACCTCTGTCCATCTTCTTCTTTTGTCCCAGCTTCTCTTCCTCCTTGGCCCAAAAAATTTAGCATACCCTCTTCCTTTGCTCCTAGGAGGCTACCACCTATTCGCAGGCCTTTTAAAAACAACAAGGGATGGAGGGGAAAAATGGTAAGGGTCCCCAGCCTGAAAACAATGTTTCGACTAGAACCACCAGTCCTACCTCATCAATCCAACCTGTCTCTGCTTCCATTTCTGCGGGCATTCTTCCAACACCTACCTTGCCACCTTCTGCGGGCCCTTCTGTCCTTGTCTCTGCCACTGAAATTCATACAACAGACAATCTTGGGCTATATGATGCTACAAAGTTTGTGGAAGAGGAAATAAGAGCAAGAAACATTTCTTTGGCAAAATTCAATAAGGTTTTGGCGGTATTTGACTGCTTAGAGCAGGATGATTTCGACTCTGGCACTAGGGATAGGCCCTCCTCGTAGCCAACTACCCCTATACATGCTCCAGGTAATTCTACTCCTTTTCCTGACATTTAGAAGAGTCAAATATTCTCTTTGGCATGAATAATCTTTCTGGGAATATACCTACTAATATAAATGAAACTCCTAATAATCTAAATGAAACTCCTAATAATGTCATAGACAAAGAGGTGCTAAATTGGGAATCTTATGATCAATTCAGGAGTTTCTGTAATGACATTGGTATTAATTTACAAAATTTATATGATACCAAAGATTTTTTTAACTTGGTTAGAGCGGACCAAGGTCTAGCCCCTGTTAATCTAGATATTCTATAGAATATTGAGGAGAACCTTGCTTCTCTTCGTTTGTCTCATGATTCTACATGATCATTGCTGCCTAGAACATTAGAAGACTTGGAAGCAGTAGAAAAAAAGGACGGTTAGAAATCTAATTAGATTGAATAAATGTGACATGATTATTATTAGTAAAACAAAAAAAGAAGGTTATAATCCCTCCTTTCTTAGGATTTTGGGAGGAGGGAGAATAAGCAATTGGACTCATTTGCCCTCCCTTAGGGGATCTAGTGGTATTTTAATTGGCTGAAATGAGAGAATTTGCAATATACAGTCTACTTATACTGCCTCCTATAGTCTTTCAATTAGATTTAAAAATCGTATGGATAGGCTGGAATGGTGGTTTACTAGGGTATATGGATCCTGTGAATCCAGATTTAAAGATGATTTTCTTATGGAATTAGATAATTTGAGTAATATAGTCAATGATAACTGGGTGATTGGAGGGGATAATTTGATAATTTGAGCACTCATCAAATACTGGTGTATCTCTTACTATGACAAAGTTCAATGATTTTATAGAGCACAATTTACTAATGGACCTCTCTCCCAACAATTGTCAGTATACCTGGTCAAACTTTCAAACCCCTCCAACTATGGTTAAGTTGGGTAGGTTTCTTATCTCTCCTAGATGGGCAATTTTAAATCCTAATTCTATGTGTTATGGTAGGGCCAGGGTTGTCTCAGATCATATCCCAATCCTGATTGACACAAAACCTAGGGATTGGGGGCTAATCTCTTTTAAATTCTATAAATCCTGGCTTAGTTTGGAGGGATGCCATAACTTTGTCATTAACTGGTGGACAAACTCAGAAGTAACTCTTAGATCTGACTCCTCCTAGCTAATTTTGCTTTCAAACTTAAAAATCTAAATATGCAAATTAGGAATTCGGTCATACCTAAGAGAGAGGAAAGAAGGAAAAGATTAGAATGCATAGAATCTCATATCATGAGGATTGATCGTATGGCTGAAACTCAAACTCTTGATAAGGCTACTTTAAACAATAAGAAGAATCTCATGTTGGAACACAATACCCTCCTTTTAGAACAAGAAACATTTTGGAGACAAAAATCTAGAGTTCAATGGTTAAAGGAGGGTGATCTGAACACTGCTTTTTTTCACAATATGTTTAAGTGTCGTAAAAGAATTAATTCCACTTCCTCCCTTAAGGTCAATGGAAATCTATTGACCTCCCTTTCCGTAATCTGCCTTGAGCTTGAAAATTACTTTACTTATCAATTTAACAAGAGCTTAAGGGCAAGGGTATCTCTGAACTGGGACTCTTTGCTACCAATGAAGATCACCAACCTAGATTTGTTAGAGAAAGAGTTCACCTTGACAGAAATTAAAAAAAAGCACATTTGCTCTTCCAAGAGAGAAGTCTCCTAGCCCTGATGGTTTCCCCTTACTGTTTTTTCATGAATTCTGAGAATGTCTGTATCCTGACTTAATGGCAATTTTCCAAAAATTGCGTCTTGCTTCAAACCCAGATTTTCTCAAACCAATAAATCAAACATTCATTACTCTAATTCCTAAGAAAGAAGGTGCTGAAAGTATTAAAGATTATAGGCCTATTAGCTTACTTAATGGTATTTATAAAATCATTACTAAATGTTTGGTTACAAGGTTCCCTCTTCCTTTAATGGACATTATTGATAACTCCCAATGTACTTTCCATTTTAGAAGATACATTGGTGATTGTTTTTTGGTTGCGTAAGAAACTTTGAATTATATGAAGACTGCAAATGTCATTGGTTTTATTTTGAAATTAAACTTTGAAAAAGCATTTGATAATGTCAATTGAGAATTTTTGTTGAATTCTCTCAAAGGGCTGGGCTGTGGGGATAAATGGATTTCCTGGATCTCTATGTGTATCTGAACTGCTAGGTTTTCCATCTTAACAAATGGAACTCCTACTGGTTTCTTTGGTGCATCCAATGGACTTAGGCAAGGGGATCCTCTGTCACCCCTCCTATTTATTATGGTTGCCCACATTCTAAATAGGATGCTGGCATTGGCAGCAAGCAAAAACATTATTTTAGGGATCCAACTACCTAATGAGGGACCATATGTGATTAATATATAATATGCTGATGATACAATTCTTTTTCTTTCCTCTGGAACAGACAACTTGGTTAATATTAAGAGAATTTTTTGCTGCTTTCAGACATGTTCTGGACTTAGAATGAACTTCCAAAAGTCCTCTTCAAATGGTGTGGGTGTGTCTGGGGCAATGGTGGAGCACGAGTGTGATATACTGGGACGCCAAACTGGAATTTTACCAATTACTTACGTAGGCCTTCCCTTGCATCATAGGAAGGCATCATATAAGGACTGGACACCTGTCATTGAAAAGATCTCTAACAAGTTGTGAACTTGGAAGGCCAATTTCCTTTCTTTAGGGGGAAGATTAATCCTAGTAAACAGTGTTTTAACAGCAATACCTACCTACTACCTTTCGGTTCTTCATCTACTCTTAAGGGTGGAAAAGGAAATTAACCGACTTAGATGTAGATTCCTCTGGCAGTCGGTATTACCTAATGTAACACCCGTAAAATTCATTTTGTAATTATTTACATTTTATGAATTTTATTCCTAGATTGGTGTTACTGTTCCGAGGCTAGTTGTGTGGTTTTGTGATTTTGGGCTTGGGCCTCGTGGGCTGGCTTCTATTTGCGTGTCCCTATGCGTGGTTGGCACTGTGCATTGTGGCACTGTGCGTGTGGGGCCCGGGTGTGGGTCCGTGTGGGGTCCCTGTGGAGCCCGCATGTGTGGGTTGGTGGTTGAGGCTTGCAGTTGGCCTCGTTGGTGGTGGCTGGTGGTTGGTTGCTTGTGCGGTTTGCCGGTGGCTGAGACGTGCAGGTGGGCATGTTTTCAGCTACTGCGGGCGCAGACGTTATAAGCCGTACCACACTTCTCCTCGCCGCCCATCGCTGTCTCCTCCTTCCTTCTTCTTCCTTTCCCGTCCTCCTCGACGGCGCGCTACTCCTCCTCCTCCACCTTCTTCCCCTTCCTCTCCACTCCTCCTTCCCCTTCTTCCTTTCGACTCGTCTCCCCTACCTCCTCTGTTTTCCCCTACATCATGTGCGCGTCGAGAGAGAGGAAGAGGTCGAGGGAGCGAAGCGGAGGGCTGTGGTTGCTTGTGGTGGTGTCGGAGCTCGCGTGGTGTGGGTTGTGGCCGTGGTTACCCTGGAGTTCGTTGGAGTCGGCCGGAGATCATCGGAGGCGTTTCTTAGGTACGCATCTTCACTTCGAGTAATAGAGAGTATGAAATTGGTAGAAAATGCTAGGATTGCATGAAATCTAGGTAAATTCCTCTTCCTAGAATTTATTGTGTATTTATAGAGCATTTATTGGCATTTATGGCGAATGGTATGTTTTGGGTCCTTTTGACCCTTTTGCCTTTGTAATTTTATATCTTGATGCATGGTGAATGGATTTTAGTTTTGTTTGTTGGGTTTTGGAGTAGACTCGAGGGTTTACACCATATGTTTTATGCAAGATTTTTGGTGTTTGTTTAGCAGGTCTGATCGGAGGTCCTAGTTGGGGCGATTTCGGACGATAGGGTTTGGGCCGTTTTCTGGTTTCGCGGAATTCGACATACCGAATGAAAATGGCATACCGAATCAGGAAATTTCGGCATACCGATTCTGCTCCGCATACCATTTTTCTGTCAATTTAGGTCCTCCGGTCAAGTTTTGGTCTTTCGTTTTTGGACGGTATACCGAATTTGACCTAAGTGTTGACCGTTGACCTGATTCGGTCGATCGATTCAGATCGGCCTATCGAACCAGGGGTTTTCGACATATCGAACTTGATTTCGGCATACCGATTCTGGGCCCAAATGAGTTTGCAATTGTGTTTTCGATGGCTTTTTGGATGCCGTGTTTTGTCCATATGAGATGGGATTGTGGGCCATCAGTGGTGGTCCCTTGGGACACCTGATGGGCCGTTTTGCCGAGGTTTTTGAAGAGTTTTCAAAAAATATGAAAATGGTTTGAAAAATGAATTTCAAGGAAATGGTTGGCCTGGTTTGGAAAATGATTTCCTGGTTTTCTGTTTGCGGGTCGAGGCAACGTGGGACCGTGTCGTCGGGACCAGGGAATGTGACAACATTCTCGGGTGGTCGGACGCGATGTCTCCTGTTGAGGTCGGGGGCCGAGATACCTGAGGCTGAGGGGCGTCGGGTCTTGGAGGTATGAGATTCCTTGACTGTCGTCTCAAGGCTAGGGTTGTGGTCTGCGGGTTGAGGTGTCTTGTGGCATGACGGGGAGGTATAATACTCGTACTGTGGTTGTGAGCACTGAGGCTCGGGTGTTGTCGGGTGTGGAGGTATGACGCTCCCTCCTGAGCACCGTTTGTGGAGGACGTCGTAAGGAGGCGTACCCTGTGGTGTCCAGTACGGGTGGGACACGTGCCCCATAGCTGGTAGAGTCCTAAAAAGAAAGAAAGAAATAGTAGAATTTTTTGCAACTCATGTGATACAAGTAGACATACCATACTTAAGATTATTTCCCTTATGTATTCTTGGATAGTAAAATTGGGTACAGGTTTTGAAAGGGAAGCTTTAATCCAATCTATTTCGGATCTGCAGAATTCCTGGAACATGAATCAACCAAATATGGGAGCTTCTGCTCACTCTTTCGCTGTGTTCCTCATCTCATCAGCCAACACTCCGGCTGAAACCATGCCTCCTGCGTAAAACTCCATGGAAGATCATTCTTCATGACTTTCCTTTTGTAATCAACCTCTGTGGTCTTTACTGAGATTGGGACTGTAACTTAATTATTTTTGGACATTCATGGCCTAACATGCATCAATGTGGCCAAGTTTCTTTTGAATATTCTGGATCTTCTGGATCCGAGGTCCCTTTTGTAATAGTTGGGACTATAATTTTTTGTTCTTGGTGGTGGTTCCATAACCAAGAAATCTTATCAATATAATTACCATTTTCAAAAAAAAAAAAAAAACCAAGAAATATCTATTCCAAGTTCCTTACGAGGAATGTGTAAAACCTCCACTCCCACTTGTCAAAGAGAAACGAAGAAACTGTAAAGACTTATCAGTAACTAAAGAAGCGTATGTGTACTTGCTGACCGACAGTACTGGAACAGCTACAAACTACATGCATATTTATCAAAGAAAACAAGAGAACGCATCAACTTCGGAAAGAAAAACAAAATTGACTAGGAAATAGTAACCACATGCTTAACTTAAGTGTAGTTAAAAGAAATGGGATACAATTGATTATTGGTTACTGAGAGAGTACACCCTAAGGCCCTGGTCACTGATCTATCATATTTGAAGGATACATATCCCAAATTAAAGTAGAGGCTAAGTCATGAAAAATGAATGTCTTGTTGGCACAGGAAATTTCAGCTGTCTAACAAGTGAGTGGGTGAAGAATAGCTGGTAGAGAAAGCAAAAGGTATGATCCAAGCAAAGGACTTCCTACCTTTGCTTACTTATCATTCTTCAACGTGTCATATGGTATTGGATCTACAAATTCTACAAGGGGTGTGAGATCACCTTTATGTCCTTACCAAGATGAAGAGACAAAAGTGTGCCCAATAATAGAAGAAACCAGCCAAAAAATACAGTTGGATGTGAAATTAAAATCCACATGTCCAGGTTAGATGGAAATCGTGCCAAAGCTGCACTTCAACTCTGACCCCATGTGTAAAAATATCCAAGATGATGGGGATTATTTCTGTAAATTTACTAATCAATTTTCTTTGCACTTATACACACCAATAAACATGCTTTCATGAGGCATGCCAATTTTTGTAAATGATATTGTATGGTATGTTCCTAGGAAACGTCTAGTCCAATTTTCTATAGAAAACCTAGGTTTTCACATCTTCGGGTTCTACATCGAAGATGATATTTTTCTACTTTGTCGTCCGTGTAATAGTAACTTTTCGACGATCGATCCTTTAGTTCAACTTTATTTTAGAAAAATAAGATTCTACCCATAAGAGCATGATTTGGTCGTTAAGAGTGGGGGATAAGATTTAAATTCCATTCTTTAGTTGTTACCCATGATATATCATGTGGATTTTGTCACATTACCTCGAGATTTTGGATCTGTTTGACAACTAAAGTGGATTATTAGGTTTTTTTTTTGGTGTTAATAGGCTTATATCCAAAAAAAATAAATCTAAAAAGGCTGAATCTTGTGAGTTTTTTTGAAAATTTTCCTCTTCCTATTTAGTAGGTGGCCATGAGCTTCACCTAAACTATACCTAAAGAATGTTAAGTTGAGAAGTTGTTGGACTTGTAACGACATGCAAATAAATGCAATCCTTCCTCTTTTCAAAAGCATCTAAAACTGGATTAATTATTGTCATTGGACATCTAGGTGGGCTTCTCTTAATTGGACCTGCTCTTAATTGGACCATTATGGCCCAGAAGCCGGGCCCCAAAAAACAAAAAAAGAACACGCAAATTTGCAATCCTGCCTTTTCATCGTCACAGTGTAAAAGACAAAAAACTCCCCTCTTTAGCGCCAAAGCAAACTCCGACACGCTTCTCTCCCTACTTGCTTCCTCCAGGATTTGCGCGGGAGGAGGAGAGTAGAATCGCTGTTGTTGTTGCGATGGACGGAGGAATCGTCCCGATCTCTCACGAGGACAGTGTTCCCTACGTCTCCCTCGGGGATGGGGTCGAAGATGGTGATGGCTCAAGGTTGGAGCAGCTTGGGTACAAGCAGGAGCTCAGCCGTGGCCTCTCGTAAGAGGATTTCTCTCCCTTCCCCAAATCGTAGTTGTATGTGTTCTTTGTTCGAGTACAAAATTTTATGTTTATTTGTTCTTTTTTTGAGGCGTTTTTGTATTGTTGGCAAGTCAATGTTTTTTCAGGAATTTGATGAAAAGGGAGGTTTTTTATCAATATGGGGGATGGTTTTCTGTGATTATTTTGGAGAAAAGGGAGTTACCGATGGTTTGTATATTGGAGATTGGACCAATCGGAAGGGTTCTATTTTTAATGGTAAAGGTGGTCAAAGAAGTTTAGTTCTTTCTCTATTTTTTGACTTATGATTAGAAGTGATACATTCCCTTTTTTATAATCAGTTAAGTGAGATGGGACATTGTGTGCCTGTTTTCAGCTTAATTACAGTGACGAATGGTCTTTCCGAATGTTCCCGTGTAGTTGTCTGAACTTTGATTTTTTTAGTGTGGACAAAATGAAAGAAGCTATTCAATTAGTGATTGATGTTCCTTTTTTTTTCTTTTTGAACTTTATGATTAGTGTTGTTGATTTATCACATTCCACATATTGGTGAAAAGGAAAGATTTTACTGTTGAAAAGTTTTCAGCTCCACTACAAGTACCGTTGCTCTCTCTGCCTCTCCCCTCTCATCTCAATTGTAGCAATCTATGACCTTTTCAAGTGTATGAATGTCTGAAATGTTTATGTTCATTTTTCATTTTCCATTTCTTTTGTTTTCTTTTTCCAGAAATTAATTATGCACTCCGGTGATCTTGTGATTTTATCCTGAATGAAGTTTTCCCATGAGTGCTTTGATGCTGTTGATTCTTCACATTCTGAATTGGACAAATTAACAAAAGAGAAAAGTTTGTTTATGGTATAACTATAACTAAGAACAAATAGTTCTTCCTTTCTTTTACTGTGAATGCACAGAGACAAGCAAATTTTTACTTTGCTTAGTAGCTTTCGATTACTGAAGTTTTGCATGAAGTTGCTTCCTCCATATTTTCCTTTTCCATTTTTTTTTTCAGTTTTTTCAGAAAATTTGTGCCGATTTGGTTGATTTTCTGATTTATTTTATACTTTTTTGCATAGTAATATGGTCCCATTAATTTGTCAAAAGTCAAATATTGGAAAAAGTGTAAATTTAATTGGTAAAGTAGTTGAAAGAATTTAGTTCTCCTTTCAGCTGAATTAAAGTGACGTGTAAGCCTTTTGAATATTAGGTTCCTGTGGTTTTAGTCTATCCAATTTTCCTGTGGTTCACTGCAGCCTACGACTAGTGAACCTATACTTGAGTCAATATTCTGCATTTTCTTGGGTTCTACTGTTTGTTTTCTATTGAGCCTTTCAGAAATTTTATGCTCCAGTTGGTGATATTGTACACTTAGGAAGAAATTATCTCATAATTGCTTTGACAGTATCCATTTTATTGGTGTGAATAGATAGCTTATTTATACTTTAAAGTGTTCAAAACTGGTATGAAAAAATCCTGTTAATTGATTGCTTCGTATATACGAAGTCATGGGCACGTTTTTGTCTGGTTATATCTGCATTCTCAAACAGGCACTGTACTACTTTTGCTGTATAACTATGCTATTACATATTGATGCATGAATCATTCTTGAGAAAACATCTATTGTTTTCATCAAATTATAAGATCATGATGCGTATAATTAGCTTAAGTTTTGTTTCATTTTTTTCCCAAGGAGCTACAGCTCATGTATATATATATAGCAATATAGTTTACATGGAAGCCCCAAGAGATACTGAGAAAAAGTGAGAATAAGATCTCATGAGAGGATATGGTACAATCACGTTCCAAGCCAAACATTAGAAGACCAATAAGATATGATGGAGTATTACAAAACTACATGGACTGAAAATAATCCGCATGATAGGCTGTTAATTGTTGCAGATAGATGCTCTGCGAGGTGGGATGCAACAGTGCAACTGGCCTTGGGTATCCTTGTAGATCAGTTGTCTTACATCTTTCTGTTTGGCTACCAAGCTAACTGGAAACTCTAGAAATTCAATCGACAAATTCATGTTCAAAGTACACCCACCCAGGTGCCCTAGTGGTTAGGTGTCTTGTTGAAAGGCCCTCACTGGAGAGAGCTCAGGTTTGAACCTTGGAAAACGCTTACAAATGAGGAAAATAATCACAGGTGCACTGCCCACGAACCCTCTGTTTGGAATATGCGCTCGTCATTCAACTGCGGTGATGGGTTGAGGTCATTTCTTGGTTATCAAAAAAAGAAATCATGATTGAAGTAATTTTAGTTTTATAAAAGTTGGCCTATTAAAAATCTTGTAATACTTGTTAACACCTAGCAAGAAAAAAAAACTGTTGTAATGCAACATCATAGATACACTTTTGACTTGAAAATAGTTAGGAAAGAGGCAAAAAGCCAAATTTCGTTCCTCATGCTACCTTTGCTTCTAATATTTCTAGCAGGTGTCAATTAGGAATGAAATTTTCTACTTGTTGAGACTTAAGATCACACACTTCCTGTCAAAACAGAATGCACAACCCATTCTTTGGGGATAAATGATTAAGGTACATATTTGAGGATCCTTAGTAGTCCTTATCTCTTGAATCTCTCGAAGATGGTTATGATGGTTTGTATATTTCACATCTACAATTGCTTAAGCAACACTCCCTTTTGTTTAAATATTATCTTTTATCCATCTATGATTGTAAATTTCATTCCGTCCACAGCGTGATCTCTAACTTTGCGGTCTCCTTCTCCATCATATCGGTACTCACCGGTCTAACGACTACATTCAACACAGGCCTCACTTTCGGAGGGCCTGCATTGATGATCTATGGATGGCCGGTTGTTGGCATGTTTACGTTTTCCGTCGGTCTGGCCATGGCAGAGATTTGCTCTGCCTATCCAACCTCTGGTGGTTTATATTATTGGAGTGCAAAGCTATGCAGAAATGCATGGGGACCTTTTGCTGCTTGGATAACTGGATGGTATGTTCTTCTCACTTCTTCTCTCATAAGAAATATTCCATGAACTTGACTTTGTTTTTATAATTCTTATTTACTCCCAATTGAGCAAATATTTTCTACTAAAATATTCCTCATTAGAATAATGAACTTTAGAAGTGTTTTATAAGTCTTACTGAATAACTTTATTCCTTTTGGTTAATTTATTTTTGAGCTTCTTACTGATGCACATCACTCTTTTGTTAGAGCACAATGGCTGAAATAAGATTTTCAAAAACTTCTAATGGAACAATGTAGCAGAACCCCCTAGTACTAGGTGCTGTAAAAATAGAATTTTGTTTGAATTGAAGGCAAAGGAACCCGACAAGAAGTTCTAGAGACTGGTTGGTGGGATGGATCCGACAAATGAATGAATTAGAGGGGCAACTAGAACTACTTAGCCCAAGGGTACTACAGAGAAGCCCCACCGACATGAGTAAATACCACTACAGTGAGTGGCTTCATTCAACTCCAACTCAAAACTCTTCCTAGTTCTTTGGTACTTCTCCTTGGAGAAACTTACAGACTCTTACACTATGAGCAGATAGGCACTTCCTGTCTTTGCAAATTCCTTCTCTTATTGCTGATTTGCTTCTAGAAGTCAAACTTATGAATCATGCCTCTTATGTGGACATAAGAGGGTTAGTATAGACTATAGAGGTCTTCTATTGGAGCTCCTTGGCAAGTCCAACAATCGATCATCATCATTAAAATGGGAGCTTTATTGGCACGCACTGACTTAAAACGTTGACAGTTCAACCGGCGAGCCATCCAGTGCTTGTTGGTACTCAAGATTCCCCTTTTTTTCCCATCCGTGGAACATCAGTCCGACGAGGATCCAATACCAGCAGGTCGGCTTCTTGGCTGACATACCTCGGTGAGCTACTTGGACCACCCAACTGACCACACCAGTGACTAGCCGGTTCACTGAACGTCGTCCAATGAGTCAAAAGATTCAGACTGCATAAATCGGGCGTCATTTTTGCCCTGCATTCCATCGCTTCAGTTGTCTAACATCAAGCTAAAGCTCGAGTCCTTCTCACCGTGTATGATGCGTATTGGTTCCTCTTGGATCCATGGGACAAGTGGTGGTAGTGGGCTTCAGATGTTGGGTCTTTTTGAGCATGGAGAAATGATACTTTCTTCTGTGTTACTTGTTACTAACTCTTTGAGTTTTACTTTACTATTTTTTACTTCAAAATGAGACAAATCATTACCTATAAATTTTTGAAAATACATGTAGTCCTAACTCCATTGGTATTTTTTGTTTTGACCATTTTACCTTCTCATATAATATATCGACCAAAGTCATAATTCATTGAAACCTTAATGAAACCCTCTTTTCTTTTGTTACAAACTTCATTAGCAATAAAAACCATTTCTCCTATTCTAGAAGACCATTACCAAACCAATTATTAAAAAAAAAGCATCATCATCTGCAAAAATCCAATCTTCTCAACCTAGTTACAAGAAATATATTTTTTCTGCTATCAGTACTCCATGACCTCATCAACCTCACTTTGGACCTCCTTAGGGTCCGTTTGGAATCATTTTTATCTAAATTTTGACCACTAATTTCTAGTAGTTGAAAAAACTTAAAATTGGTTCTAAATAGATATTTGTCATTCTACTTTTCCCAAAAGTTATAGCTTCTAGATGAACAATTCATGTATATTTTTGTATAGTCAGAGAAATTGGTGGAAGGGAGTTTTTAGTAGAAATTAAAGCAAATGGTATCATAATGTCTTTAATGTTATTATTCTTTTAAACATTTACTTTAAAATACCATTATTATTTACAATTCATGCCATTGACCCTTGTACTTTAAAGTAATTGGAGTATTACTAGAAGCTAATGGATCCTTTCTTTTCCAAATAAGATTCTAAAAATATCTTAGAATCTAGTTTTTATAAAAACTTTTAGAAGCTAATTTTTGTAAATAATCTAGAATTTAACTTCTAGGTTTAGGAAGTTCCAAATGGATCCTTACTTTGACTTATACTTGTTGGGATCGTTGAAGGAGTGATCTTTGACGAAGACAGATGCTTTGAAGCTTAGACTTGTGTATTTGGAGAGAGAGAGAGAGAAAGAGAGAGAGAGTGAGTATGTATGAGGGGGGAGAGAGAGGATAAGAGTTCACGGGAAATGAAAGACGAGAAAATAAGGGCAAAATGGTCTCATATCTTTGTAAATTGACTTACTTGGTCATGTAACATGAGCTCTTGGTGATGGAAATTAGATGAAGGGTCTAAATGACTAACATGTGAAATTTGAGAGAGTGATTTGTCGTATTTTGAAGTAGGAGATAATAAAGTGAAACTCAAGTACATTTGGAAGTAGTTACAAGTAATTTAGTCTTATTATTAAGAGAAAATAGAAGATATCAAACTTTTTTTATGAAAGAATTTGTTAAATAATTTTCTTATAACAAGGAATATTTTTATCATCATTGTTATTAGTTTTTATTTTCATAGTTTCAATGTTAATCTTAGGATTTTGTTTTCAAAGTTTGGATGCTTATGTTGCTAGAAAGGAGCCATAGGTTTTTCCTTTTCTAGGAAATGTTGAAGGTCTAATTACAAGGGTGAATTACACCTTGATACCATCAACTAGATCTAGATATTGTGACACTACATTGAAGTTTAATAAACTATTTATCTTACATATGAACCAACTACATATTTGCCTGAATTTTATTCCAAGAATCATATCCCATGTAATGTATCCTTTGCATCATGAAGTTTTGTTTGGTTGAAGTAGACATGTGTTTTCCACGAGTTTTTGTACATATATGTGTTAGGGATATTTTAAGAATTAACTAGTGAATTCCACACCGTACAACTTCTCAAGGGGAAGAATACTTTATTTATATCGTGTTAATCATATCATTCTTCATAATAAAGAAATAAAATAAGTATAAATAATTATGTCTAAAATATTATTTTATTTAATATAAAAAAATAATACAGATATTTATTACACTTGATTATACAAGATATGTTCATTCTGAAGTGAATGATTCTTGTATGATATTGAGGACCTCAACACAGAATTTGTTATGGAATTGTTGATGCTGCATTCTAGTTAATTCTATTTTAATTTTTGGGTTTGGTATATGTGTCAAACAACATTCTTTTTCTTTTTTGTTACATGCATGATTCATCTTCCATACATGTTTCCACTTTCACGCATGTTCATTTTACATGCATGTTTTGTGTAATTTCATAATTTCTTTTTTGTTTTACATACATGTTCGGCACATGCATGGGCTTACGTATTTTTATTTGGACAAGTGCCATGTGCTTAACATGGTTTTATCTTTTCCTCATTCTCTTGTCATACGTACGTGTATGAGTTTACATGCAGCGGTGGAGCCACATAGTGGTATAGAAGTAAGGTCGGTCATATGATTCATCTAAATTATGAAAAAATCCCCTTAATTATGTATTTTTAAAAAAAATTGTATCACTTTACCAGATTACAATGACCCATATGACATAAATATCTACTTCTTCTTTCATTCTCTACTCTCTCTCTCTCTCTCTTTCTCGACTCCAACCCCAACAAAAGCCCTACTACCCTCAGCGACTGCAACCCCATCACCCTCAAGGCATTAACCAATGATCT